>BSAI01000275.1:216950-239450 GCA_036245035.1 Adrianichthys oophorus | reverse complement strand
TGGGTGGATGGATGGATGGGCGGATGGATGGATGGACGGATGGGTGGATGGATGGGCGGATGGGTGGATGGATGGGCGGATGGATGGATGGGTGGATGGATGGATGGGTGGATGGGTGGATGGGTGGATGGATGAATGGATCAGAGCAGAACAAACATCTGCAGAGATGCTGGAGAAATATCTCTTTAAGAAACAACGTTTTCTTTCGTAAGAATTTATTTTGACTTTCCTGGAAAAACACTTTACCACAACAGCTGCTCACTCTTTGGTGGAACTCCTTTCATTGCATAAAAAATTGCATGCAGGTTGGAGTTTGTTGCCCCCCCCTGCTGTGCTGCATGCAGTCGTTGTGTTTTCTGTGTCATTATGTTTGATGGACTTTTGCAGCTGAATCTTAGTTCATTCCCTCCATCTGCTTTTGAGAGCAGCATCACATCTGAAAACACATTAAACATGTGTGTTATGTTCTGTTGGGATCAAATGCGTCCGCGTCATGTAAATCTTCTGATCTGTCTCCAAAGCGTTCCCAAGTCTTTTCATTCTCATGATGACGTTTTCAGCCAAAATCTAAAACCTGTGTCGTTTTCTAGGACATAGTTTCTGCAGAGCAGCAGGAGTTTATCAGAAATCACCTCTGAGTTGGGCAGGGCTCAGCCCGCCCCCACATCCCATCATCCATCTGTTTACACTCTCTCCCACCAGCGTGCATCCCCTCACACCCCCAACCAAACATTAGCAGAACAACAAAAACGTTGAGCAGTATTGGAGCTCTCCAGTTCTGATCCAGAGTCCAGCTCAGACGAGGAAAACAAAGACGTTCATGGATCTGTTTGTCTACCGGAGAATGCATCAGAATGGAGCGGAGCTGGGACCTCGTGGCCCCGCCCAGCACATTTTCTATGTCATCTGCTCCTGATTCACAATGATTTGAATAAAGACATACTCAGAAATGCAGTTTAAATCTGTCTTTATATCTGTCCTCATCATCAGAAAAATGCTACAAGAACATGTTAGAAATTCATGAGGGCGGAGCTTCAAATCTCCTCTGCGTTTGGGTTTTTACCTCCAGAATCTGAATTTGAGCTTTCAACCCGTTTGGACAGAGATGCCATCAGGGGTCAAAGCACTCAGATGAAAGCTAACCTGTTAGTATTCAGCGTGTCGCCCCCGTCCCTCTGCGGCCCCTACCTGGGGACCAAACACACTTCTCCGTGAGCGCAGCCTGACCCCCCTGCTATTAGCAAACAGAAGAGAGCCCAGCTGACACCGCTCTTCAGATGTGTAGACAGAGGCCTGTGATTACAGCACAATCCTGAGGAGGTGCTGGCCCCCGCAGGAGAAAAACCCCCCCACCTCTGAAATGGATGTTAATCTGTGGTACAGCGGCTCCCTGGAAGACCTCATTGACACACATGCAGCCGTCAGAGGGCCATGAATAATCAATAGAACCACGTTTTCCTGAGCAGTTTTTCCAGAGCGGGTCATTTCTCCAGCCTATTACCGCGCCAGATTACAATCTGTGATGGAGCTTGAAGATTGGTGTTGGAGGGGGTGTTTTCTCATTTTTTTGTTTTCTCTGGGAGGGTGTTTTCATCTGTATGGATGGAGAAGCTCCTGCTGAATGTGACACAGAGGAGCATGAGGCTGTCTAGTGCCTTCACATGAAAACCAATGAAGGTAAAAAGGAAAACCTGGGGATGCTGGGGGTGGGGGGATTAGTTTGTTGTGAGAGTGGCAGAGGCTCAAGTGGGTCTTCCAATAGCAAATTAGCAAACCCTCATTGCAAACACACTCATATCTACGAGCTGCAGAACAGGGATGCACAAACACATCCAGATTTTTGCAGCCGCTTTTCCGGAAACGCCCCTCCCACTGTCACTGCTGACCCCCGCACGCGCGCTAATGCGCACGCACAAAGACACCAAACTTCAATTTTATCTGCGGGGGCAGAAATCAATCCCACATCTCTTTAGTTAATCTGCAATGAGTCTCTACAGATCCTGACACTAATAAGGTATTGAGCAGGTGAGGCCAAGGGCTGAGGAGGAGAACAGAGGAGAGGCCTGGAGTCTGGGGCCCGACTGGCGGCTGGCACCGTTCCAGCACAATTATAGGACTTGTGTATGGTAGAGCAGCAACAGAAAGAGAGGGAGGCATGGAGAAAGAGTGGGATGGAAGGGGAAGAGGGGGAACGGCAGAAAAAAAAATCGATCCCATCTGTGGTATGATGGTTAATTAAAGCAGCTCTTGAGCAGCCCAAGGATGAGAGGCTTGGCTGGGCTCCTGGAGGCACAGCTCTGATTACTCACACAGAATGGATGGTTTTTTAGCAAAGAAAGGAGGAGGCCAAGAGCTGCCTGGTGGGGTGCAGAGACAACCTTAAGAAGTAGAGACATGTGCGCGCTGCACAGAAAAGCCCTGCGTATAGATGCACAAATGATGGACTCCTGCAAACGCCTCATTAAAACACAAACGTTTTTAGGAATCCAAATGGAAGCAAAGCCATCTCTGTCCCCTGAAACAAAGTGAACCCACCTTTAGTCCATCCGGGCGAACAAAACACTCCAAACGGATTCCTACTTTCATTACATTTTCAATCCTTAACCCCCACATCTAAGACTCATGACAGGAACAAGTGACTGGAGGTGTGACCTCACCCCCCCCCCCATGGTGAGATGAGGTACTGCAGAGAAAAGGGAAGGACAGTTTCCTGCTTTTCTTCCAGAGGCTGCGCTCATGAAAGCAGCTAAACTTTCACATTTAAAATCTGTTTGATGAACAAACTGCAGCCATAGAAGCGAAATGACAGGAAGATGCAGATGGAGGAGAAAGAGCCGCTTTTCTGCCATATTTATGAAGCTGACATATAATCAGACTCTCCAGGTAAGAGTGGGTTATGACAAACGTCCAAATCCCAGGTGGATGAATTATGTATACAGCAGTGATTTTATGGCAGCAGAGAAAGGAAGCGGGGGCTGATTGAGGTGTGCAGCATCTTCAGCGCCTCATGGTACAGACGTCTGGGGTCAGGGAACCGTGCTAATTGGTGTCGGGCCAAACGCTTGTGAGCTAAATGAGAAAATTACACGTTTAGAGAGGAATCAGCTGCGTTTGTCAGGACGCCTTTCTGCAGAACGGCTGCAGTGGAATCTGCAGGGAGGAGACAGCCGTCTGGCTCCAGAGACGAGGGGGGGGGGGGGGTGAAGTTTTCATAGTAAAAGTGAAGATCTGCTGGAGCTGAAGCCAAACTTTACCTCCTTTAACTTCTGCTCAGACAGACTGATTCAGCTGCATGTGAGGCTCAACAGGTCTGCAGAGTCTTGGTTTGAATGAAATTCGCTGTAAGGCGAGCGGCTGAGTGGCCAAAAAGGCGCCAAATGTGAATCATTATTATGAAATATAACAGGTTTTGACTCTCAATGAGTGACTGAATCTGCAAATACAGCAGGCAAACCTGTAGCATACCTATTTGTGAAGTCATTTTTGTGTAGAAAAAAAATGTTGGTTTTGAGTTGAGCTGGAAAACCCAAACATGCATGAAGAGAACATGCAGACGTCTCACAGAACGGACAGGATTTGAACCAGCACCTTCTCCCTGAGAGACGAGAGGGAACCACCACAGTTCACCAGGGTGTATGCAGACAGACTTTCCAAAGAGAGGAGGAAAACCATGAGAACCATGAGGAGAACCAAAGGGAGGAGGTGCTGTGAGCTGTGAGAAACTACCCAGGAATTCAAAGAAGTTTGGAAATGCATGCTGGGTAAAGGAGAGGCAGTGTCATTACCCGGTCTGAATGCAGAACTCTGTTTCACCGCTCACGCTGCATGCACGCACCGCACGTCACTTCCACTGACACATTTTATGATAGTTGTGTTGCGTGGCAGAGGGCGTCACTTCAGCTAATGTTAAAACAATAATAAGATAATTATAACACTGAAAATGTTTGTCATAACGAAAACGCTCACTTTAATGTTTAAAAAACAACAGGAAAAAAACAAATGTTATGGATCGGGATCGCACAATGCTGCACAGGACTACAAACAGACTACAAATGTTTTCTTCTTCTCTGCTGTTTTGACGGCAGTTTACTCCCAGGTTAGGACACAGCGCAGCGCCACCTACTGACACTGTATGAACACAGACATGTCGACTAAAGCTGCAGCAGTCCGTCACTTCTCTTTTCCTGTCACCAACATATGAAAAATAAAAACAATCAGTCAGAGAGAAGGACTCCAAGCCGTGTGTCGGTCATTCTATCACGTATTGTTGAGATTTTCCATTGTCTGTAATGAAAACAATATGATTCTACACTGTTGCATTTAGGCAACTCTGATTAGCTTTGTGGACTTGTAGCTGAGCTTTGCTCCTGTCTACCTGTCTGTATAATCAACCTGCTGCAAGTCAAAGCAGCTGTCTGCCTGTTTGTGGTGAGATATTAGAATACAACTGTAGATATTTATTATACTGCCCCTTAATATTACCATATTTCACCTACTGTGTAGAAATCTGGGGTAATAATTCTAAAGTTCACTACATCCTCTCTTTTTACTTCAAAAACCAGCCATCAGAATTGTACATAAAGTTTGATCAAACAAGCCATTTATTTGATCAATCCAGACTTTTAAAACTGTATGACCTTGTTGATTTTTACAGTGTAAATTCTATACAGAGCTAGCGGTAAAACATGACCATACAATATCTCCAAACACAGTTCTTAGAAAATGAAGGATTCTACAAACTGAGGGGATGTAGGAACTTCAGGATCAAACTCATAAGAACCTGTTAGAGATTTTATGATTTTTATTATTCTGTTTTCTTTTATTCCTGTAAGATAAGCTTAAGTCTTGAGGTATATTAATCAAGAACTGCTGTGTGTTTGTGTGTGTGTTTTAAAAACAAGACTCTTTGTGCTCACTGTGTCTCCCCAGCTCCTGGAGGAGGTTTGCTACTGCATGCCAACAGACAGTTGTAGAGTGTGTGAACCACCTTAACCTTGTGTTGAATGAATGCAGCACTTTGTTTTTATCTCTCCCGGTGTAGCTGGTAAAAGACAACTTTCTCTCTTCATTTGTGTGAGCCCTGGTTCTCATGGATTTTTATTAATTCAAAGACTGTGTTTTAAACCCAACAGACCCTTATCTCAGGAAGGGGCACGGTTTACCCCTCCTTTTTCTACCTACTGCTTCAGCCAAGCTCTCGTCTCCCCTCCCTTAGTGGCTGAATCAGCATGTAACTAGGGTGTTCCCTTCTAATAAAAGAAGCAGGGGGAGACTGAGGTCCCCAGAGTGTTTGGAGGAGCTTGTAACAGAGTGATCTCTGACACTCTCCCTGCAGGTGAAAGCCATACTCAACTCTCTTGTGTTTCTTTGCAGATTTACTAATGTTTGGGTTCTGAACCTAACAGAACCACAAAGAAAAGTCTGTGTGTGTGTGTGTGTGTGTGTGTGTGTGTGTGTGTGTGTGTGTGGATCTAAACTTTGGAACGGGTTCAGTAATGAACTCAAACAATGTTCAAACATTCAAGAAAATGTTTAAAGAAACTCTAGTCTCACAATATGAAGAAAAGAGATCATCTGGAGTTTGAAGAATTTCAAATACATTGATGTGTGAACCTAAATGTGGGGAAATAATTAAAGTTCTTTTCATTAAAACCAATGAGTATCACACTGTAATGTGTAATTAGGATTACTGAAACGTTTGAACTACAATCAATAAGAGACTTGATCTGAACTTGATCTGGTGGACACTGGAAGTAAGGGATGCCGTCAAGCTGAAGATGGAGTCCCAGCAGGTCCGGCTGGGACTCCAGAGACCGCTGACAGGTATGTACAGTCTAAGAGAGATGCAGTCTGGACTGTAGTGGAGGCAACAACTCGGTCCTGGGAGGAGTTGGATGATTCTGCTTGGCTTTTTTTTGTCTTGTGTGGTCCATAATTTATGCTTGAAATAAACCAGATCAATCAATCAAACTCCTGCAGTTTAAAGAAAAAGACCTAAATACATGTTTATTTTACAGGAGGACTTTGTAGAAGCATCTGACTAAAGTGAAGAGAGAACTTCTCCACAGCAGTTCAGCTTTTTCAAGGTAAAACTAAAACCTTCTCAAACCAGTCTGAGAGCTTCAGTGTCTCTGGAGGTTTCTGCTCTCAGCTCTGAAACTCTTCAACTGTTTTCTCACCGCGAACAATGTTCATGTGGAAGATCACTGTTTTTTTTTATCTGCCTTTGCGCGCACACGGAGCCGCGCACACAGCATTCAGGTCCCGAGCAAATGTTTCACCTCCAAAGCTGGCATTCCTCTGACACACCCAACAAACAGCCCTGCAGAGCCACGGAGCTGAGCCTTCATTTACCTTCCTTTTGTTCTTTGCTGCAGACTCTCTCTGTCTTTTCCTTTGGTGGTGAGCTCTGCTAATCTAAAGTCAACATCATTAACCGTTTGCTGAAATCGCCCACAGAAAGCATGCTACAGCGGCTTTGTCTCTATCAGGTGTTTAAAGAGTTTTGTGCTGTGATGGCGTGGTCAGTCAGGGACTTTGATGTGACATTTCTTTTGGAGAACTGACCTCCATGATGCTGAAATTTGGAGAGTTTAAAAGAGAAATACCTTATTAGATGTCTTTTTTAAGGATACCATGTCAGCCTTTCCTCAAGAACACAGTTAATTACATTTTATTGGCTGAATGTCTTTATTTCATGATAATCAGTGATTTGTCAACTTCTTTTATCTATTTGTCTCCTCCTTTAACGTAAATTTTATTTTAATTGGGTGATCATGTTTCTGTCAGATTTAACTTTCAGATCTTCATGCATGAAGATTTTTATCCATTTGATGCTCATTTTCTACTTCATTTGTATTTAAGAGACACTGGAAGCAGAAAAATGCATAGAAGTGAAAGCTGACCAAGCTCGGGTCAGAATGGAGCCCAAAACCACAGCAGGACCCCCCCCCCCCCAAAAGGGTAAATCCAGGAAACTCGTGAACCAAAGTTCAAAACTCACAGGATCCCTCAAAGAAAGGTGGCAGAGGTAAAGTTCTGGTCAGGTTTGCAAGGTCAAAACAGAACCTATCTGTTCCTTCAGAACCAGAAATGTGAGCATCAATCAGTGTCTCCATCTTTCTGATAAGTTTAATTCCCTGCAGCCCTTTCTCTGAAACTAAAACAGGGGGCTCTTTTACCCCTCCACAGGTCTCGTTTGCCCCTCCATTGTGGCTCTTTTACCTCTTCATTGTGTGGGGTTATGGACCCAGGACATTTGTTGGTTTTGTGTTTGGTGTCCACTTCCTGTTTTATTTTGTTGTTGGTTGTACTTCCTGTGTTTCTCCTCTGTTTTTTCAGGTCTCTTGAGACTGCCCTCCTAGTGTGTATTCTCTCCCTCCTTAATTGGCACACCTGTTTTCATTTACCTCATCCCCTCCTCCTGGTTATAAGTCTTCATCTCCCCTGCACTGGTTGTCGGGTGGTTTTTGTACCTTTATGGGTTTGTGTTCTGATTTCGAGTACTGATTCAAATAAATGATAGACTTTTCATTTATTAATACCGTCTGCTTCTGTGTTCGCACGTCAACCTTGACATTACCACCCGACCAGCGGATGTTATGTTGTGGTTTTTGTTATTTGTGTTTGCTTTTTTTAATGATCATTGTGATGTTTTGTATCAAGTGGTTTGTTGATGTGATTTGACCTTCAGGACCACCGTTCTTCATAGTTAAAATTCTCTCATTTCCTATGAATGCAGAGGGTCCCGTGTTCCAGAAAGTATAGAACCAACATGAACATCTGCAGACGATAAGAAAGAACAGATCTGAACATTTCTGCTTAAATGAAACAGCTGCAATGACGCATCAGCGCGCCTACAACAAACTTCCACCTGTTTGCCGAGTTAACTCAGGTGAACATCTCAGTTTGTTTGCAAAGTAGCTGTGAAGCTTCAGGTTGATGATTAACTCCAGAGTCTGAACCTCCAGAGAGGTGTTGATGTTTCTGCAGATATTTATTGTGGTGCATCCCTCATCTTCATAGTACTCCTGCAGTTTAGCAGTAAGAATGTCATTTCATGTTTTTTACTTTACCTCATTTTAATAAACTGAGCTGAATCGTACTCCTAATCCATGAAAACGATATTTTTAAAAGCACCAGAAATCCCTGAAATGGATCTAACTTCTGCTCTTTAGGGGGGTGTTGATCTGAGTTCCCTAAAAATGATCTAACTTGGTGCCAAGGAGCTTTTTTTGGGGGGGTGCAGTGCCATTACTGCAGGGATTTTGGCACGGACGGACCTGCTTGAGTAATGGCAGTGGCGCATTAGAGGAGGGGGAGGGAAATGTGTGAGTCAACATGAGAGGCCGCAGGCTGACCCCGCGGTGGATTACACACTCTGATTTAAGAGCATCTCTGCGGAACCCCCCCAGCACCTCCTCGCTGCAGCAGAGCTGTCTCGTTATGCCCTCAGCCCCCCCATCTTCTGCTTCTGAGCTGCAGGATCGGATCAGGGTTCTTTTCCAGAGAAAGAGGGAGAGACATCAGAGCCCCCGCCGTGGTAAGTAAATACAGCCCTAATGGCCTCTGATTAATTCTACATTGCTCTCATCGCCCGTAAAAAGAGATGTAATGACCTGCAACCCCCCACACCCCCCTCCCAGAGTCTTTCTCAATTTCTCCCTCATTTGCTCAGCTTTTGATTGTGAATTAAAAGGGATTGCAAATGCTATCCTGTCGGTTGGCCCCATGATTGCCATATTTGATTAAGAAATGTCAGTGTGCATGTTTCCTGTCTTTTTTTCAGCCTGTGGTCGCCGTAACATTCACTCATGCGGCACGAGCACAATAGCCCGTTCCAACCACAGAAAACTTGCTCTAATCAAACACATTCTTCTGTCTCCTTTTTCTTTCTATCAGCCTTTTTTTTGCCTTTTCAAAGCCGGCTGCGTTTTTGTATCAGCTGTGATACACAACAACAAGGAGAAATCACAGACAATTAAAGAGCATTGACGAAGGCAGGTAGAGAAGAGACCGAAAATGGAACAAGTGATGGGGGAGTCTGAACCGACACTGCTGGGCTGATGTCTTTGTGACACGTTTCCAGGAGATGGAAACTCAAAGGAGAACTTCTGGAAGTAAACACAAACAGCTTTGGGTGACAATCCCACATCTGAGCTGCTGCTGCTGCTGATGTGTAACGTCTGAAAGCGTTTGATTCCTGTGTTTTAAATGTCGTTACATCCTTTGACTTCAGAGTCGATTAAAAACAAAACTAGGTCAGTTTACCAACTCACCCGTAGGGTTAAGTTTTGCTAAAGGCTGTGCTTGTGGTCTCAGCTCGCACGTCACTAGACACCTCTACACACAGCTGCTACATGTCAGTGTTACGTGTTCAGTGACATGTAGCAGCGACGTGTCGCTGTTACGTGTTGCCGTTACACGACGCCGTTACTCGTCGCTGTTACACATCACTGCTACGTATCACTGGTAAATTTTGCTACATGCGTCTGCATGCCACAATATGCATGTAGTGTGTGCATGGGTGCGTTTGTGAGTTTGGATGTGTACATGCACATGTGTTTGTGTGTATATGTGATGCATATGTTTGTGTGCGTGCATGTGTGTTTGTGTGCATGTACATCTGTGCGTGCACATGTGTGTGTGATAATGGCTTGTCTTCATCAGCACACAGAACACGAGGCCTCTGCAGCCAGAAGACCCTTCATCCCGTCACAGGGTCAGATCAAGTGTGTGCAAAGGAGAACTAATTCCTTTGAAAACCAGAATACAACCAAGGACGGCGGTCCCATTTTGCCGAGGAGAGCAAATAATTGAGGGAGCGAGGGAGAAAATGGGTGGGAGAAAAGGTGAAGGTGGCCGTTGGACAGAAATTGGGGGGGGGTGTTCTGAAATGAAAAGCTCTGCTGCACAGGCGGCAGGATGGAGTGGCGGGCTTCATGCCAGAGGCCGTGTGCAGGGCAGCTCCTCTCCCCTTCAGGTCCCTTTGTTACATCCCAGGAGTTTATCTCAGAGAAGGGAAGCTCATTGTCCTGAGTTGGTAGAATGTGACTGTATGTCTTCCTTCTGCCCCCCCTCGGGTGAACATGCTAAAAAAGGAGCAAAGGAAGAGGTGAGAGTGACGTCTGCACAGAGCGGAAAGGCTGCTAATAAGGGGACGGCACAAGGAGAAAAGGTTCTGCTGTGCTCCTTTTGCACGGTGGCCCCCTTCGCATTATCTTCTTGACTCCCCTCTAGGAGGGCCTAATGATGCTCTCCACGGAGGGCAGAAAAGGAGCGAGAAGGGGGGGCCGACAGCACAGAGAAGAGCACCAAGAAGACGCAGAGGAGCAACCGGAGAATGAGGAGCCAGAAGGAGGTCCTTTCCTCAAGACTCTCCATGTGCCCATCTTCCTCTCACTTTAACCTCTCTCCTCTTCTCCGCCTCACCTCTCCACCTCCTCCCATCCTTCCGCTGCTCCCTCCTCCATCTTCTGCAGGCAGGTTGGTAATTGTCAGTCGTCCATTAATTTAAGGAGGAGATGGGCTTTGAATGTGGATGCAGCGGGAAGGGGCCTGCAGCTGCAACAAACAGCAGCATCCCAGGAATTTCCCCTCGTTGGGAATTTTATTAGCAATTTCCAAAACAAACCTCCCCCCCACCCCCACCCCCCACCCCCGTTCTCCCAGAATGTCAGAGTATCCATAAACAAAATCAGAGGGTACAGTAAGGTCTCTAATCAAGGCAATCAGCGCTGTTTTCAGAGGTGTGCAGTGCAGCAGCGGCAGCGCCGGGCTCATCTTTGTGCTTTAATTACTTGCTTCTGCATTTTGATGGAGGGGGGTAACGGGGGTGATTGTGCCTTATCACCTATCTCTGAGGATAAAAAACTACCCAATTACTTTGTTTGGATGCTAATGATTGCATTTCATTAGTAGCCGCTCTTAGCCCTCCTCACCCAATAAATGAATGAATATGCAGTAATTTCAATTATTGGAATTATGAAAATTGCTTTTAAAAAGACGACACGGGTATCATCAGCTTTCCACTGTGACATAATGCCATTTTAATTTCTATAATAGTTTTAATTGTCAGTGTCCCCGCCGCGCATTAATCATTTAATTGTATTGTCTCTTTCTGCAGCAAACACCTACACCCCCCAACACCCACCCGCTTTCCTGCCCCAGCTTTGAAATCACAATCAGCACTATCATCTTAAGAGTGATGAGGCGCGGCGCCGACAAACTTCAGCCAAACTTCCACAGGCTTTTGTTGGAGGCTGTCACGGCGAGCAGGACGCCATGTGACCTTCAGCTGACAGTGAGAAACCGTCGTCCTGAACGAGTCGTTTTAAATGAAAACTTTATTGACAAAGTTCTTCTGGTTTCCTTTTCTGTTGCGTAAAGATAGTTTTTAAATTAAAGCAGTTTAAAGTCCATTAACAAATGCTTCTTTGGAAAACAATGTCTTCACATTTAAGTCTTCTGTAACACTTCCAAACTGTAACAGATTACTCACAGTAATCCCTTACTTTACTGTATTAGTGTACCTGCATCAGGCTGCATTTAGTGACTCCTGATTTCCTTCAACTGATTTATAAATTCCTGATGAGTATCCAACAGTGAAATAAGAAGCTGTGCTGCGTTTTACTCTCAGAGATCATGCAGCGCAGCCACTTTGGGTTCTCCAGTCTGTTGACCTCAACAAATATCAGAGTCAAAGACTGCAGTCTAACAAAAAGCAGTTTTTCCAGAGCTGGGAGTGAACCCTGAGGCTCTGAGACCCACAGCAGGAAGTGAGGAGCTGGAAACAAATCCATTTCTAAGGAAGAGTGAAGACCAAGCCACTGTCTGTACTTCAGCATGACCCAGCATGGACCAGAAGGGATATGATCAACACGGACATGACCCTGAGGTCCCGGATACAAGCGGCTGAAATGAGCTTCCTCCGTAGGGTGGCTGGGTGCTCCCTTAGAGATAGGGGGAGAAGATCTGTCACCCGGGAAAAGCTCGGAGTAGAGCTGCTTCTCCACATTGAGAGGAACCAGTTAAGGTGGCTCGAGCATCTGGTCCGGATGTCTCCTGAACGCCTCCCTGGAGAGGTGTTCCGGGCATGTCCCACTGAATGGAGGCCCTGAGGAAGACCCAGGACACGCTGGACAGACTATGTCTCTCGACTGGCCTGGGAACGCCTCAGGGTTCCCCAGAGGAGCTGGAGGAAGTGGCTGGGAAGAGGAAAGTCTGGGCATCTTTGCTTAGACTGCTGCTCCCGCGACCCGGTCCCGAATGAGCGGAAGAAAATGGATGGATGGATGGACATGAGCCAACACACGATCATGCAGGCAGCGCTGTCACCTTTCTGTTCTCCAGACCCGAGTGCAGACAGTCGAAGACAAACGCAGCTTTAACGCGACCTGAGAAACGGGAAGATCCACGTCTGCTACCGGAACACAGAAAGTCTCTTTCACTTCAGCTCCATGGGCTCTGTGACAGGCTGGTGACCTGTCCATGTTATAACCCTGACCCCATCCCCAACAGTCTCCCCGGCGGGTTAAGGAATGGATGGAAGTTCAGGACGAAAATCCTCACATTGAGCCGCCATATTGGATCTTTTTTTCTACCCTTGGATCTGGTCACTGAAAGCCTCACGTGTCCAAAGCTGAGTCTCTTTTTGGTTGAGACGCCACTTTAACCTTGCTGCACCCGACGCCCAAATCGCCCAAACCTCCAATCGTGTCTTTACATTAACTTTACATTGACGTACCTGCTACGCGAATCATGACCAGTGTGAACGCACCTTAACATTTAATGAAATGAAATGTGCTGATCAAGAGAATGTTACAGAGAAATAATAGAACTTCAAAACATTTATATAACTTGTTGAAACATACATAGAATATTCAAGACAAATTCTAAGTGAATTCCTTCTGTCCTGTAAAAGATACACAAAATTCATAGGAAAAATAGATCAGAGAATGCCAAATAAAAACAGTAAATACAATAACAAACATAGCTCTAGCTCGTTCTCTTTAGAAACGGCTCCAACAGGTCTTAAGGTCGTAAAAGTCAACAATAAACTCAGAACCACAGATGATTTGTGCTGCCTGTACTGATGAGTTCCTTTTGGTTCATAAATGTGTGTCTGATGTTTAGCATTTAAACCTAAATGATTATCAGTAGTAAAAAATAACCGTTTCAAGTAAATTGGAGTGATGCTGATTTCATTTACCGTAACCATTTAAATATATAGAAATGTTGTTTCTTTTTTTTATCAAAGATTCACTATTTGCAGAAAGTTACACAGAAATACACACATTTCCTTCATTGAGCGCCAGCCGTTTATGATCAGCATCACTTCCAACTGCAAGCACTATTTCCCTCAATTCATTGCTCGTGGTCAGTACCAAATTTCCAGCTGAACTCGTCTAGCTAGGCGCCTTGCACTCGCCATTTACTCGCCATATTTTTATGATGTAGGACCAATAAACGATCCAGCATGCGGCGCGCACCGGTGGATCTGTGCAGCGCTGCGTCTGCCTGTCAGCTCCAACATGCTTACGGTTGACACCTGATGCTGTCAGCGACTTGTGGCACGAGCGCAGTGTGAGCGAGTAGCGCAAAATAGTCCAGGTTTTTAACATCTCTTTTCCTAAAAAAAAAAAAAAAAATCCAAGTATTTGAATGGGGATCAAGTATTCAGAAAAGTTGAGACGAGAGCTTACAATAGAATATAAACAAACATAGTGGAGAAGTGGTGATGCTCCAAAGAGCCATTTGTAGACATGCTGGTACTGAGCACCGGTGAGTACCGGCCCGGTAAGAACAGAGTGATAATTTCTGTGGATCGTCAACAGCAGAGCCGTATCCGTCATGTTTAACCTCTTCAGACCTGCGTCCACATGCATGGACATCACATCTTAGGTTATATTACCACAGTAATATTAATGAATTCAGCTGAACGGGGCCCTGTGACTGTGTGTGAAGGGTTAGCTCAAATATTAGCTCGGGTCTAAAGAGGTTAATGACAGTATTATTCAACTCAACTAAGGGAGGAGAAACCTCTTTACGCTGGAATCACAACATTATACAGGAAAATATGTTTGTTGTCTAAAAGTTACTTGTACTGCATTACATATATGTGTAAAACTCCAAGTACTTACCGATAAATAAGAAGATTCATGATGTAAGTGTAAGTTTACCGCTGCATTGCTGAGCTGGAGACGTTAGCTGTTAGCATGGAGGAACCACGGACTACAGACATTACAAACATTCTCTGACTGTGATCCAAATTCCCAGAGTCAGTGAATGTACCAAACTGAGGTTACCATCCTCATCGATTTCGGTTGGTCCTTCATGTCAGCCTCGACCCCAGGCGGCAGAAAGAGGCCAAAAGTTTCAAACCTGAAGCTTTCAGATTTGAAACTGAAAAAAAAGTTTTACAAGCAGAAATTTTGAAACTTAAAAACAGAAAATGTGAAGCTGAAAATACTGAAGTCTATTTTGCAACTGTAGAACGTTTTGGACACTTAATATTTTAGCTAAGCACCAATGTTTCAGATGGAAGTTTTCAAGTTATTTTATTTAGGTTTCAGATCTTTATGACCCCTTTTTAGCTCCATTGACTGCAGCAGCATCACATCTGAAATGAGCCCAGTTACTGGATGTCATGTGTCTTTCAAGTTTTTATAATGTTTTCTTTCTTTTGTATTTTGAAGTCATTTATTTTTATTTACATATTCAAAAGAATTTAGAGTTCAGTTTGTGTAAAACTCATGAAAGCAAATGAAACTTATGACTTTAAAACCACGAGAACGAACTCAAAGCAGCGAGACGAACAAAAGCTGACAAAAAACTGAAGCAGGAACTCCCTGAAGAACACTTAACAAAAAGAAAGTCAAACTTCAGATCATGTCTAGAGCAGAACAGAAGCCCAAACAGCTAACCACACTGAGGTGAACATACATCAAACATACGTGTAACCATGGAAACCAAAAGAGACAGATCCTCCGTCAAAACTGAGCTCCTGCAGCCACTGAAGGTCTTTGTGTTCATGATTTATTCAAAAACGGCCAGTATTTTTCTGCGGGGGGGCGAGCCCCCACAGGAGGAAGCTTCATTGTCTGCCGTTCCTGGAGAGAGGGGGAGGTCAAGTGCACCCCCTCAAGCAAACAGCCCGGATGCCCGTGCAGAGGACTCTGCTGTTCAGTCAACTCCTGCCACTCCAAGCAGCAGAGGCTCCTTGAGGGTCTCACCCCCAAACCTTTCCCCTGTGGATGAAACGGGAAGCTGAAGCTTGGTGGTGGGGGGGTGGGGTCCAGCAGTAAACAAAAAGAGCTCTCGTTCAGGTTTCCTCAGAGGATCCAAACGTGAGACATGTTTGGATCTGACCGTGGAACATCTGCATGGAGAGGATTTATGGTTTTCCAACAACATCTGGACGTGAACAAGCTTTTCCTCGAGGGGCTTCACAGCAGGGACACAAAAAGCCCCCGCAGGGCAGATGGAATCCTGTGAATGAGAGGACAGCAGAGCTGAACCGTTTTAGAACATCTGAGAGAGAAGAAGACTCTTCTGCTGCTGAGTCCTTCTGATGGATTCTTTACTGGACTGGATGCTCGTTAGTTTACGTGTGAACGTATTTCAGTTTGAGGAATGGGACTGAACCATCTGCAGAAGGTCATGGAGGTCAAACAGCTGGAATCCTGAAGCATCATCTCTGTGTTAAAGAAGCTGAGAAGGGTTTTAACTTCTCCAGTCCTTTTGCTATTCATTGTTTCTATTTTATTCACGTTAATAAGCAACAACTTTTAAATATTTGAAGGACTTCAAAACACACCGCAGTTACTCTTTTCTCTTCAAGCTTGTGGGGGATCATCACATTAATTATTTTTTGCTATTTTGTTCCAGTAAAACGATTATTTTAGCATGTAAACATCCGGAAAGCATCACAAAAACCAAGAAAACTTCTTTTGAGTAACATCCTCAGTAACAGCAGAGGGGAGGATTATGCAGACGCTTTCATGCATGGGGGGGGTGTCATTTGACGTGTGTTGTGAGCATTCTGGAGTCTGATGCACATCCTGCTGGCTGTGATGGGACCCACCGGGCCCTGCATGAAATCTAAGATGATCAGAACCTTTTGGGTTCCTCTGGTGTGTTTGGTTGCAGGTTCAGACTGGATGGAGATGGAGCAGCTCAGTCCATCCAGACGCAATGACGTGCAGGTTCACATAGAGGGTGGGGGGTGGGGGTCACTGCTCTAAATTGTGGTAGGTGAGGTCATTCCACCACAGAAATGCTGAACCTCCGTCTTTCAGGTTTCTAACCAACTACAGCTGGAACTGCTGTCATTTTTCCTAACGCATATGGTCCAGCGCTTTTGTGTTTCTAATCTCCCAGATTACAGCCAATCACAGCAGATGCCCCTCCCCCACTCATGTCAGAGGTTATATCATAAAACCCCTTCAATGAAATCTATTATACATTTACAGTAATCTGGATTACTGTTATAATCTGAACTGAATTGGATTATAATGATGATTAACAAAGAAATTTGAGGAAATTTCATCTGTCTGACTGAGAAAAGTGGATGACGAGGTCACAACAAGAAGAGCGAACATGGTGACAAATTAACCCAGAGTCACCGTGGAAACAGAAACCGCCGCGGTTGATTAGAGATTTCTACTTAGAAACAAAACAAAACCTGAACGAAAGGAAAGCTAAAGAGCAGTTCAAGTTTTCAACAAACTCGTCTTTACTGTTTAAGAAAAGTCTTATCCTGACTTTTTTTACAGGTCAGTTTGTCTTTGTTTGATAAGACGGAAGCAGATTCAACCGGCTGGAAGAACCACACAGTTCCATCAGCTGCTCAGTTGGAGGCGCCGGTAGAAAACTGGATCATGTGAAACTGACTCATACAAATCAACATGTGGATGAAAGCTGCTCTACTTGAAACCACTTTCACTCCAAACTTGACTTAATTTAGCAGCTACTCAAAGGTAAAATCATAAAGAAAAATGTTCATTGGAAATAAATTAAGGCATCAAGGAGTTAAACCCTGAAACAGATTTGATGACAGCACACTGTGCTTCACTGCTTCACTGCTTCACTGCTTCAGTCTATTCTTCCACAAACCTCATAATGTCATTCTAGCAGTGGATCCATGACAGGCAAAAACATCTCCTTTGTTTTATGTGAACAGCTGCCGGTCTTCCTCGGTGCTGCCGGTCTTCCTCAGTGCTGCCGGTCTTCCTCAGTGCTGCCGGTCTTCCTCAGTGCTGCCGGTCTTCCTCGGTGCTGCCGGTCTTCCTCAATGCTGCCGGTCTTCCTCGGTGCTGCCGGTCTTCCTCAATGCTGCCGGTCTTCCTCAATGCTGCCGGTCTTCCTCGGTGCTGCCGGTCTTCCTCGGTGCTGCCGGTCTTCCTCAATGCTGCCGGTCTTCCTCAATGCTGCCGGTCTTCCTCAATGCTGCCGGTCTTCCTCAATGCTGCCGGTCTTCCTCTGTGCTGCCGGTCTTCCTCTGTGCTGCCGGTCTTCCTCAATGCTGCCGGTCTTCCTCAGTGCTGCCGGTCTTCCTCGGTGCTGCCGGTCTTCCTCTGTGCTGTTTTTTTCTCCAGACTCTCCCTGAGCTTCATATCAGTCTAAAGATGCAGTTTTAAATTGATTCATTGTTAATTTTCCATTCTTTGCAGACACAACACTGGTTTATTGAGTTAGCTGTTTTTCTATGATTCATAGATCAATATGAAACAGCCTTAAATAAAAGCCTCATTTCTCTGAAAACGGTCAAGCTGAAGGACTGAGCTGACAATGAAAGAAGAGCCTTCAGGAGCAACAATGTCCGGCTGCTCGGAGGAGAACCCGGCACAAACAGCGTCTTTTCAGAAGTCTGTAGCATCTCGGTGAGTCTGAGCGACGCGTGTGTGATTCATCAAAACAGGATCCACACAAATGCAGCAAAGGAAATTATGAGAGAAGTGATGGTTTAAGAGAATGCAGCTTCAGGGATTCTGAGTCAGCTTTTATTAAAGCTCAAACTGTAGAAACAAACTAATCACATCAAACGCCTCGGCTCTTTTTATAATTAATTCCAAGAAATAAGGAGCAAAATTAAAGCATTCACACAATCATAGTGACTTGTGACCCGCTGACTCCAGACATCTGAAAAGGATGTAGAACTTTCATAATGAATCCAAACAGGAGTTCAGGAGGCTGATGATCATCAGGCTGATCAGAACGAGGACACACAGGAGAAAGGAGGAAGAGAAGGATCAGGAAAAAGGAAAGCAGAACTCATGAGCCAACAGCCCTCATCCAAGGTCTGCTCCTTCAACCTCTGTGCAAAGAGAAAGGGCCATGACAGCTTGGTATGGTCTCCAGAGCTAAAGGTCACGTGGGTTGTTATTATTATTATACTGAAATTAGGTTTTATGTCTGAGGATCAAGACCTCAATGAAGGCCTTCATGGAGGACCTCCTCCAGGTCCTACACAATCCTGCCATCTGCTGGAGGAGCCAGGAACAACCAGCTTCCACAAAGATTTTGAAAGGAAAATCTGTCACCAGGTTGAAGTCCAAGTTTTCATATTTCATTAATGTTTTTATTGACGTCTTTGAAATGGAATTCTTGGATTTCTTGTTTCACCAAACTGCTAAAGTTAGTAAAGTTAAAACTTGAATAAGTGTTTATGAAAATCATTTCAAACCACAGCAAGAAAAGCAAAAGGAAAACCCATCCCAGCCTGAACAGCACCGTCACACAGTTTTTCAATCCAAATTTCAAACGTCATTTTTCAAATACATTTATGTTTTCCGTTTTTAAAGGTAAGACATTTATTCCATCTTTTTGCAGACATGGATCTTACAGCGGAATTTAAAATCAGAGAAATACTTTGAGTTTACATTTAAAAACCACCGGGCGCATTTTCTAAAGGGATTCAAACCTTTTCATTCTGGGTTATTCAGCAGAAAACCTCACTTCAATTGTCCTGAGCATGAATTTGTTCTGGTCGGTGGAAAACCTAAAAAGACAGGTTCAACATTTCCTCCTACATGGATGTTTCTAGAAGAGGGTTGAGGGTTGAGCCCCCCCCCCCCCGTGAATCACGCGTGATCCTCTTTCTGTGAACATCCATATTTTTTCTGGGTCATCCCCTCAGTTGACAGAAGGTTTATCTTCCCTTTTTCCATTTTTTGATAGTTGAGGCTTGCAGCTTGTGTGTGTGTGTGTGTGTGTGTGTGCGTGTGTGTGTGTGAGGGTGAGGGGGGGTGGGGTGGGGGGCTCCTGAAAGGACCGGCATATAGATGTGTATTTGGGGGCTGGGACACGAAAAGAGAAGATTGGGGAGTGATTCAATCGCTACACAAATGGATTTGGATAATAGAAGGAGCCTCTGATCCTGACTGGTACACAGCTGGAGCTCCCCTAATTGGAGAGGGTGAAGAGTGGAGACGAGAGTGGAGAGGGTGGAGAAAGAGAGAACATGGCCCCCAGAGAAAATGCACCTCTGCTGCATCACTCGACGTGGATCTTAGCAGCATTCATGCTGCAGGAATGGGACCGGGGTTGGAAAGCAGGTCATGTGAGGGTTTCATGTTCTCACTTCGAAAGGCGCTTTGTGTGATTGTTTCTGCTGTTCCAAATATGTGAGGAAGGCTGGCCGTGGGTGCACAGCACTACTCTGTCACACAGGAAAGCATTAATGCTGTTTAGCAGAACTGAACGCTCAGCACTTTTTCATTGGAAAAGCTGCGGTTCTCTCACACGGATGACCCTCTTTTGGAGCAGGTTCTCTTTTGCCAGCCGCAGATTCAGAACCACGACGGTTCAATTACCTTTGGCTCTGGTTCTGCTTCCCAAGAGGCCCTTTATTCTTTCAGAGCTCAGACTGGAGAGAATTCAGGCAGCGGGTGGGGCATTTTGGGGGCAAAAGACTCTGACTCGTGTTTTGACAAAATCCAGGATGAAATCCTGAGCAGAAACGTCAAAATAAAACTGACTTTCTTCAGGGTAAAAACACATTTCCTTTCTGTTGGTTTAGGTTTAAATTATTGTCTTATTTCAGGCTTTTCTCGCCAGAATTCACACAAAGCCTGAAACCTGATGATTGATAATCTAGTGCGCTGCCCGCTGCCCACTGCACAACAGCGCCGAGAAACCAAAACCATGAACAAAGATGATCTTTGATCATTCTTCAGTTTATGTCCAATCAGTCAAATATTTGACTCTTAAAACTGAAGCACACACCCCTGTGCTTCTTTTCAAAATAAAATCAATGCCCATCCATCCTGAATCTATCCATCCATCCTGAATTTATCCATCCATCCATTAACCATCCATTCATCTACCCAACCAGTCTTCCAACAGTGTGAGTTAGATTGACTGGTTAGTCTGCAGGTGGTTCCCCACTCCAAGCTCAGGTCCTCTCCCAAAGGAGCTGGGAGCTTGAGGGTCCTGCAGGCTCTTAGCTGTTCCCGCACAGTAACGGATCTCTGTGAACTGGACAGGTTTTACTGTCATGTCTGTAAACAGCAGTGAACCTGAAAATACTCGTGGTCACTGCTGTGATCCTCAATGTCATGTTAACAGGAAAAAAGGTTTCCGTGGGCTTTGTCAAAATGGATTTAGCTTTTCATAAATGTTTGAGTTTAGACTGTGCGTGAGTGGGAAATATATTAAAGTGTATATATTTTGAAATAGAGAGCCTAGCCGTTCATTTTCATGATGCTTTTATTTTGATATTGAAACAACATCCTGTTGGTGTTTTTAAGAGACCAGTCTAGCATAATACACAGTGGAGACTTGTCCATTTTCTTTATCCTCTCGTAGAGTTTTCAATGTGAAGAGGAGATAAGAAACTTTGGAGTTTAATGACAGGAAAACAGCTGGATTCCTGTGTGAAAAATCACAAACTGTAACAAATAATCTTCTCATACAGTTAGAACATACATTGAAAAGCTTATTGTGTAAATTATTTTGTCTTTGAAACCAACTTAGCCTGAATGAAACTTTCTGGAGCAGTTGTTGTTGAAATCAAAGTCCCAGTGGTTACAAACCTTCTCAAAGTTTCCTGTTTTGGGTCCAGAAGTTGGTGCTGATGACAGCACCAGCTTTCTGTAAAACATTTGTGACGTAACACACTTTCAGAAGGTGAAGGCGTAACCAGAATGTACACATCATTAAAGGACATTCAACTTCTTTTGCAATTTTGGAAAACGTGGATTCCATTTGAGCATTCTCAGCAATAGTATGGTTGATTTACAATAGGAAGATCACACGTTCAATTCCTTACAGCACTGTGTGTTTGTCCTTCTCTGTGTGAAAACAGGCTCCACAGGGTTTGAATTTTCAATAAACATTGAATGACTGTAGTAAACAAAACAACTGACTTGAGTATTGAAAGGTTTGTATTCAATGTGAAACAGGCATGATCGATCCTGACTAGTCAAACTAGTCATGTGTGTGAAGAAAAAAAAGGCTTTGAATGAATCAGTACATTCAATTCATTTGTGAGGCTTTTATTTTTAGGAACCAGGCTTAAAAAAAACCAAACACTAGCTGTTAAAACTGGTTTCAAAACTACAGACATCAAAGCAAAATGTGGCCACCATTGAATGTATGGGTACATTAAAACCATGCTGACATGGTGGTGCAGTGGTTAGCACTATCATCTCACAGCTAGTCCTCAGTTCAAGCCCCAGTGGAAACCTTTGTGTTTTGAGTTTGTAAATTCTCTCTGTGCATTTCATTCAAGTTGACCTGAAACTGTTCAGTGAACAGCACATCAGTGTAAACATTTTACAGGAACGGTTGTTCTGACCAATAGAACGGCTGAGTAACAGCTGTTTATGTCTCTAGAGAAGTCTATAGGATTTTGGATTCTTGGATCCAGCAGGTACTTCCTGTTTGGAATACCTGGGGGGGTGGGGTCACTCAGTCCAGTTCTCAGATACAGTCAAGTAGTAAACAAGTGAGAATGTATTTGTCAACCCACCTGCCAATCAAAGCCCTCAATGCCAATAAAGCACAAATGCATCCAGAAAACTGATTTAGCACAAGTTCAAATGAAAGAACGGACTGTGGGTCTGGAGGTGACGTTTTAACTTCATTTTTCTGAAATATGTTGCAACATGTTACATTTTTACAGTTAGGTGTTGCTGCATTTCAAAGACCCACTCTGATGACAAATGTGTTGTTGGTCATTTAAACATGTTCTTGTAGCATTTGTCTGTTGATGGAGGACATATTTAAAGAAAATTCACTCAAACTGCTTTCTGAATATTTCTTTACTCAAACTGTAAAATCAGGCACAGATGAAAAAATTCAGTTTGAAGAAGAATGTGTTTGTGATGTAGAAAATACGCTGGGCTAAACTTCCTGCTCAAAGATCTCAGCAATGAGGTTGCTCCGTGCCAACAGTCTGGCCCACAATTCAGAGGTGAATTTCTGATAAACTTCTGCTGCTCTCCAGAATCTTCTTCTTTTCCTTTGACTTTTCCCATCAGAGTCTCCACAGCCAAT
>BSAI01000275.1:98512-115114 GCA_036245035.1 Adrianichthys oophorus | reverse complement strand
GCTCTGGATCAGCTCTAGATCAGCTCTAGATCAGCTCTAGATCAGCTATAGATCAGGTCTGGGACCAGCTCTAGATCAGCTCTAGATCAGCTCTGGATCAGCTCTAGATCAGCTATAGATCAGCTCTGGGACCAGCTCTAGATCAGCTCTAGATAGCTCTGGATCAGCTCGAGATCAGCTCTAGATAGCTCTAGATCAGCTCTAGATCAACTCTGGATCAGCTCTGGGACCAGCTCTAGATCAGCTCTAGATCAGCTCTAGATCAGCTCTGGATCGTCATCCTTTGTGTCATCATCCAGATTAGCTGTTACGATACAACTCTGAGAATAAGTCCTCCATCTGCTCCAGCCGCTTCTCAGAACGTCAGAACAGATCCTGTCCTTTCCCTCCCCACCGTGCTGGGAGGGGTGGTGGTGGCGGAGGTGGTGTTCTTCTACACCACTCCCATCACAGGCGTTCCACAAGGCAGTGAAATGAGGCCACTCCCACTTCCTCTCTTCTTTGACTTTAGCAGATCTCTTGTTTGCTTTGATTGGCAGGTGGGTGGAGCTAAAACTCTCACTGTTTCTCCCTTTTGTCGTGGGCGGAGCCAACTCTGGTGCGACCACCCATCCCAGTTCAGGCTTCATTTCCCCCTCACTGGGTGGCGTCCTCATCCACCCCCCACCCCCCGTCTTGCTCTGAACAGTATATCTTACCATTTTGGACAGAGTCCTTCAAACCCCGCTTTCACTTTGTTCCACTGAGGTCAGAACGATTGTTTTTACTTCCTTTAGGAGCACATCGGTTAAATGAGAGGTTTTCATCTTTCTATACCTCCTCCTTTTTCGTGTTATTCATGTTCTGTTTTTTTAAAGCCAAAAAACTCTTTTGCTTTAAAAACTTTGTCAATTTCAGAAAAATGCATAAAATACTGCAACTTCCTATACATGTTTTTAAATGAATGTAAGTAACTGATCTATGTCCTTATTATTACTTCTAAAGTAGATTTTACTCTCATTTGCACATAAACAATTTTCATAATCTGGATTAGTCTGACACAGACAAAATAAAATGCTCAAACAAACACTAATCCATGGATTTACATCAGATTATACCAAACTAGGTTGTTAACGGCGTGTTTGAAAATGTAGTTGGCATGTAAATAAAACCTTTTAGGATAAATTAGGTACATTTCAAAAAGTTCTTATACGGGTCGTCTTTAAAGGTCAAATCTACCATTTTCCTTTTCAATCCGTCCAATGAAAACACAGATAGTGGTTCAGTGTTAGCGAAGTCTCTGCTCCTCTGATCCGTCTGTCCTTGAAGGAAGTTCTCGCCTGACAGCAGGACGGAGGCATCAAAGCTGCATGTCAGCAGATTTCTGCCCTCATGAAGGTGGAAAGTGAACAGGAAGAACTGCAGATCTGAACAGATCTTCAGGTCAACTTCACACCTGAAGCTGTTGCTTCAGGAGACGCTTCACTCAGAGCTTTCTGACATCTTTCAGGTTTGATCCGATCACGAGTCAAAGGAGCGAACTCGGCCTCCGCCCCCATCCTGACCTTCTTGGACAGCCACTGTGAGGTGAACACCGACTGGCTGCAGCCGATGATCCAGCGAGTTAAAGAGGTAAGAAGCTCCAATGCATATTTGGTATAAATGGTGTGAACCAAACCCCGGCACCCAAATGGTTCACAAATGCCAAATTAGTTCATTTTCTTTTTGGAACGCCATCTAAGTCGTCACGGCTGGAATTCATGCCATCAGCCATGAAATCATGCCCTGCTGCAGTTATTTCTGACAGAATGTTAATGCAACAGGATGAGCGGTTTCTTTATTTCTGTTTTTCCTCCTTTTTCTCTGACTAAACAATGTAAAGATGTTTTTATAACCATCAGTTCTTCCTCTCCTTCTTTGTGGATGTTAATTCAACAGTTTCTTTTTTCATTTACATCTTTACTTGATGGTATTCCACATATTCATCTCTATTTCCAGCACTGTAACTGCTGAGCCCACCATAAAGACGTCCTCCAGAGCCGTCTTCCTCTCGGTTGCTCAGATGTTTTTCTCATTTGAGACGTCAGCTTCCAGCTCCTCCGGTGTAAAACTGCTCTCAGCTCTTTGCAGTGTATAGTTCATGCAGCTGTTTGTGTTGCATTTTGAAGCAGTTCTGACTCGCCGCAAGTTTTGAGGGAATCACTTTCTTGGCTCCGCCCACTGGCAGTGTTTGCCCACTGAGCAGGCTCCTGAGCAGCGCTGACTGCCTCCAGACTGACTGCAGAGGGTTGAAGTCATGGAAAAAGGCCTCTGTTGAAAATATGTCTTGAAAAATGACACAGGTTTTTGGTTTTGGCTCAAAATAATCCTAATCCTACTTAAACGCCCACTGGGAACGCTTTGGAAATAGATAGAAATGTAGTTGGTGCTGTTTGGGTTTTGGATAACAGACTTGCAGTTTAAGGCTTCTTTTTATTTAAAGTTAAGCCTGAAATTCAGGTTTTAAAACAAAAGAAAGAATTTTCTCCCTTCACATCCTGTCTGAGAGTTTTCTTCTGCTTTTCTCATGCAGGACCACACTCGCGTGGTCAGCCCCATCATCGATGTCATCAGTCTGGATAATTTCGCCTACCTGGCTGCTTCAGCGGACCTGAGAGGAGGTCAGGGCTGAGGCTGCTCATCCTCAGGATTTAGGAGAAATTAATGAAAAAAGGGTCCAAATCCCCAAAAAAGTGTTTCTGTCGACCTTCTGTAGATTATGGCGAGATCTTCTGCCAGTCTTTGTGGCTCAAACAAATTGAACGTTTCTTTTTCATGGCAGGATTTGACTGGAGCCTCCACTTTAAATGGGAGCAGATTCCTATTGAGCAGAAAATGGCGAGGAGCGACCCCACTTTGCCCATAAGGTCAGTCCACCCCATGTATGAGCTGAAACCTGCTTATTTCGGGGGAGTCAGGACATGTGTCTGCGTCCGCAGGACTCCCGTCATCGCCGGCGGCATCTTCGTCATGGACAAGAGCTGGTTCAACCACCTGGGCCAGTACGACACCCACATGGACATCTGGGGGGGGGAGAACTTTGGTAAGAGATTTAAAAAATCCTCGTGATTGTGAACATTTTTGTGAAGAGAAAATTCAAAGCTTTATTGACAAAACAATAAACACTGAAGAAAATAAAATATTTCAAATAAAAAAGTTTTAAAAAATGGTTAAAAAAACATAAAACTAGTTTCATTTATTTAAATGTTTCTGTATTTTTAAACCTGTCATGCTTTAAAAAGTTAAAGTTTGTGTCAAAAAGCCTAAAAGACTAAGTTTAGCCAGAATAAAATGTAACTTTGGTGAAAAGAGGAAAAATCAATGACAGATAATGACTGTGACCTACATTCACACTGCAGGAGGAACGGCTGCCTTCACAGCGTTTAGCTCACAGTGATCCAACAACAACGTTAAAGAAGGAATGTTTTACGTCTGTTAGGAAGCGAACACAGTCAAATCCATTATTATTATTTTAATTTAATTATTATTAATTATTATTATTTCATTTACTTAATGATTATTTTAAAGCGTTCACTCTGTGGACTGTGGTGTTGATAGAAAACAGAAACACTCCCCAGTTGATAATGACATGGACATGCGCTTTCTGGCCACGCCCACATTTCTACTAATCTGCAGGTGGGATACCCCCCCCCCATTCTTCCACTGGTCTTCATTACTCTCTGAATGTACAAGCTGAGCCCCCACATTCCACTCCCACATTTGATGTGAACCACAAGCAAAGGCTGCAGTTCCTCCAACAGCCACTGGGGGCCGGTTTCAGACGGGAGCATTTCTCTGTCGTTTATGAGTCTGACATTGCCTTCTAGTTTCTGAAGCTTTTTTATGCTTTTTTTTCATCATTGATGACAGTTCTGGGGGGCAGGTTTGCAGTATCATGGGGGGGGGGGTTCTGACTGACGTATGGTGGACACAATAGGGCTTCAAAGTGGACCGTTGAAGTCTGTTGAAGTGGGCGGAGTCAACTTCTGTCTGTTCCAGTCATTGATGCATCTGGGGGCCCGCAGGCTCCACCTATTTTTATTGAGGCATCTGATTGGTTAGTTTATAACTGGAATAACTTGAACTACAGAAAAAATATACTGAAAAAAAGAGCATTATCAAGAACCTGTTAAAAAAGGTATCAGAGCAAGAATGGTTATTCTAACCAATAGAATGAGAAACAGCTGTTTAATTCTTTCTAGAAGTCTATGGGATTTTGGATTGTTGTTATTATTCTGCTGCTAACAGTTTTTATAAACTCCTTCCTGTTTACTGCAAACACTGCTCCTGCTTCAGCATCCAGGCCTTTAAAAAAGCAGCCGGTGACCTTCAAGTAAACATTTCAGGCTGAGTTTAGAGGTCAAGACTGGTCTGATAACTGCTGTCTCCTCTGCCCCCCCAGAGCTCTCATTCCGGGTCTGGATGTGTGGAGGAAGTCTGGAGATTCTTCCTTGCAGCCGCGTGGGTCATGTGTTCAGGAAGCGACACCCATACGACTTCCCCGAGGGCAACGCCCTCACCTACATTAAGTGAGTCTGTCCCCATAACCCTCACCCCCCCACCACCAAAGAAAAGATGAAGCTCCACCTCAGGTGACAGCGTCAGCCCTCCGAACCGCTGATGTGGAACCAGGCTGTGGTGAAAAAGCGTTTGGAAGGCTCTCGCTGCCTCAAACAGAGATTTTCCACTTGTCTCCATTGAAAGGCTGACTGTGTAACCTAACCTCCTTCTGCTGTTCAGAGGGATTTTTGTGAAACCAGCCTGTCTCAGCTCTAAAAATAGAGGTGGTGCCGTGGAAGCTGCCACAGGGGGGCCTGCAGCCCTGTCATCACAGGATCTGAGTGCATGTTGTGTCTCTGCAGGAACACGCGGCGGGCTGCAGAGGTGTGGATGGATGAATACAAGCAGTTCTACTACTCTGCTCGGCCGTCGGCTCAGGGCAAGGCCTTTGGCAGGTTGGTCCGCCTCCCGTGGTCTCGTCTCTTTCTAATGTGTCCCCCTAAGACGGGGGGAGACGCTTCACCCGAGCAAGTTGTGAACAGTTGTACCTGAAAAGAAGACAGTCGTGGGCAGAGCTTTCTTTCTTGCATCACAGAAACAACATTGATTGGGTTACCGTGGATCACATGACTCAAATGATCATTTGATTAGGACGTAGCAACCACTTTTTACTTTTTCTTTACTGTTGCATCTGTGGATGACAAATAAGTCCAGATTTCCTCTTCTGTCTGAAGAGTAAGTTTTCCTGTTTCCATGGCAACTACTTTTTTTAGTTCCTTTTCCACATTGACATAAGAGAATAAAATCAGGTTGTTTTTCCTCAATCAGATGACATGTATTCTAGTGCTTTCTATCTGTTAGAATAGAACATCATCTTTGCATGGTTGCCAAGGTAACCAATCTGAGCAGAACACAAGTTTCGGGGTTTAAATCTCCTGGAGAAGTTCTTCAATGACACATAAAAGCCAAACCCAACAGTTCTGCTGAAATCGGGCTTTAATGACAGCAACACAAAATAAACTTTGAATCTGGTGATCAGAAGACAGTAACGGTCAACAGCTGTGGAGATGGAAACCTGCCGACTGGGTGCAGAACAGGCCAACCGCAAGAGAAACAAGCCCAGTCAGGAGACTGAACAGAGCAGACGCCACATTTATCTTGCTCAAATGCTCTTCAGCAACAGAGCTTTCAGACCTGAATGGAGATTTGATGGGGAGGATCAGAGGAGGTTCACTGGGAGGCAAAAGCTGATTCTGAGGAGATTTTTTTTGTCATGGATGTTTGTCCTGCCTTCACGTCTCTTTATCCTGATTCTTGCAGCATTACTGAGCGTCTGTCCCTGCGGCGGAAACTGAACTGCAAACCTTTCCGCTGGTACATGGAGAACGTTTATCCTGAGCTCAGGTGAGCAGAAGTTCTGCTGGATGTTGTTTCTGCAGAGGTCAAGCTCATTTATCAGGTTTCTTCTGTCAGGAGGTCATCTTTAACCCTTTAAAGCCGAATGTATCATATTTGATACATGAGTCTGTCAGCCCTCCGCAAGAGCAATGGAACGGAAATACAAATTTCTTGTATTTTCTTTGTCTTAGAATGTTTTTGTTAGCTCAGGAAAAAAGATATATTTGAGCTGTGTGACCTGATGTATCAGATATGATTCAAAATTATATTTAAATGTAAAAAAAATGTTTTTTTTTTTTGCTTGTTTGTTCAGAGGGACTCATAAAGGCTCCAAATCCAAAGAACTGTAATTTTCTGTCAATTATTTAATGGTTCTGGCCTTACAGGGTTAAGTTAGTTTTGTGGCAAGAGAAGACTTTATTCATTCCACCAGAAGAAATTTGTAAACAATAATGTCCTTTGAGGTATCCGTGATGAGAAAAGAATGGACCTCCCCTGCATTAATTACTGATCGTGGGCACCTCAAAGGACGCTATTCTGCTCACACCATGGTCACTTACAAAAGAAATAAATGTTAAACCAATTATTAGTACTTTGAGCTTGTTATCTTTACATGCTGAATATCAAGTTAAATATTCAAAGCATCATTTCAGAAGAAAAGTTTCCTGCTTGATGCTGTCCAGATGATGAAGCTAAAGCTTGTTTCAAAGAATCAAAGTCCACACGCAGTTTCCTGGAACGCTTTGATTGAAGACATTTGCACCATTAACTCTGATCATTAAATGTGAATCAACAAACTATTTATTTCATTAATAATAATAAAATCATCTATGAACCTGTTCTGAGTTTCTGTTGCTCTGGTTACTAACTGCCTTTTGGTCCAGCAAAATAATAAAGAGCATTCAGGCTCTGTGAGCAGAACTTCTGTTATAGGTGTCCATTATTACTTTTAATGGACACCCTGCAGCCAATCAGAATCCAGTGTTTACCCGACCATGAGATGGAATGCTATTAATATATAAATGATTAGCAAACAAAGGAGAAGTGTGGAAAGATTTGAAAAAGTTGTTTTTCTTTGGTTTTGTTATATTTATGTGTTCATGCGTATCCATCGAGGGAGGGGGTCACATTTCTCTGTTCTAAATTTTCTTTGTAAGGCAGTTTTTTTTTACCCCCACCCTCAGGGTTCCAGAGCAGGCTGCCGTGTCCAGCGTCCTGAGACAAGCCGGCCTCTGTTTGGAGAACCGCAGAACCGATGGACTCTTCCTGACGGAGTGCAGAAGCATCGGAGTCAGCAGGCCGTCATCGCAGGTCAGTTTGATTGGCTGATTTTCTTGACAGCTGGCCCCCAAAGTTCAAAACGTTTGACAGATTTTGTGAAGCCTGCTTTTAAGTGGTAGGGGTGTGACCGTCCAATAAGCTCACTCCTGATTGGCCAGAATGGTTGCCATAGCATTAATGACTCAGACCAATCTCTGTTGTGTTCTGTCTTTTATATCAAGGTAAAATTAGGATTGAAGTGACTTTATTTGATCGAGTAAACCATTTTCTATGGGGAGGTCCACACTCACTCACTTAGTCCAGTTCTCACATAGTCAATGTTCTGAACCCATTCTGACCACAGAACAGCTGTAAAACCGGCAGACAAAGATGGTGGTTTGCGTTTGCTGACCTGAATCTGTGACATCACTAAGACCAGAGCTCAGAGGCCTCACATGGTTGATCTCCATTGTAAACTGTTCTGGGAATTCTTTATCAAACATAAATGGTAAATGGTGTATACTTGTATGGCGCTTTTCTAGCTGCCTTGAAGGCCCAAATCGGTTTCCAGTCACAGTCCCATTCACACATGCACACACTGACGGCGGCTCTGCTGACGAACACTGGCGCCAACCCTATAACCACCAGGAGCAATGTGGGATTCCATGTTTTGCCTGAGGACACTTTGACACACGGGTGGGAATCAACTTTCAATATTCCCATCAGAGGTCGACCGCTCTTCCTCTGCACCACAGCCAAAGAGCAGAACATTGCTAATTGATGCTAAAATGCAAAAGCAGCTGCTAATTCGGTTAGCCAATGACAAAGAAGCAGTTTGGATACAAGAATGAGACATGCACGTAAAAGTTGAATTCATTCATTCATTCATTCATTTTCCAATCCGCTTTATCCCTTTCGGGGTCACGGGGTTGCCGGAGCCTAACCCGGCTACTCATGGGCGAAGGCAGGGGACACCCCCGGACTGGTCGCCAGTCTGTTGCAGGGGCAAAAGTTGAATTCATTTATGAAAAAGAAACGGATGTTGCAAAGATCCAGTCAAAGGGGGAGGAGCATAAACCCTTTGATCACAGCAGGAAGAGAAATGTCTGTTTTGAAAAGTTTCCCGCCTCTGGGTTTTTGCAGAAATGGGAGCTGGTGGAGCCCCTGATCCGGCAGCAGGACCTCTGTCTCGCCATTTCCAACTTCTCTGCAGGGTCAAAGGTCAAGATGGAGCTCTGTAATGCAAAAGAACCCCGACAGGTGAGAGCAAGAAAGCCTCCGGCCTCCATCTGCCTCTGGAGGGCCGTTTTACCTGTCAATCCGAGAAAACACCTGACCATCTCCACAGCAGATTAAACTGCATTTTTCTCCTCTCTCTTCACCATCTCCAGCTCTGAGTTTGTAGATGGATTCCCAGTTTCTTTCATTCAGTTTAGTTCTTGCCTGTTTTGAATTCCAGAGCTAAAACTTGCTTTAACTTTGACTAGATGCTCCTCCTTGATCCAGAACTTCCTAAGATGCGGCTTCATGCTGTTTAATGTGTCCTTGATCTGTCAGTCAGAGCTGGACGCATTTCAGGCTCTGTTGGTGAAACCAGCTGCTTCCTGGCCGACATCTGATGTTAGTCTTCAGAGCAAGGAACAAACTCTAACCGTCCCTCGGAGCTGGATCCTGCTCTCAAAGCGCTTCTTCTCAGGAGAGAGCTCACCAGGAGCACGCTGTCCATGAATAGAGGCTCATTTTAGATGGATTTATTTATACTTTGGACAAAAATCAAAACAAGAAATCTTTAAATAAACAACAGAAATTCCTCCTGCAGCTCAACAAGCCCAGCTCAGTAAACATTTAACGTGTGTTGATCATAAAAACAAGTAAACATAATTCTGATTGAAACATTATGTGCACTGACTTGCACGTGCACGCATTTGTGCACGCATCTGTGCACACACAGCGGAGTGTTCTTGAACAGGTGGTTCAGTGAGCCTCCTTGTTCCCCTGGCAGCATCGACAAACACTGGATTCTCATCTACCTGTCATAGAGGTGACCCCCCCATCCTCAAACATCCTTCGATCCTGGCCCTCCATCCGGACCTTGAAGTTCTGATTCTAGAAAAATAGGACTTGGGTTCCCTCCTTCTGCAGGAGGTTGGGGGGTGGGGGGTGGGGGTGGGGGTTACTTAAACTATGAAAGCGGAACAGTGTTGGTGTCCATCCGTGCAGCCGGCGGCACAAACACGTCTGCTCCAGCAGACAGAGCCGGAGGCACTTTCCCTGGGATTTTCAGATTAACCCCTCACTCACCTCCCAGCTTAACGCTCAGCACTTGTCTTTAGTTCACTCCTTATCCACTTAAACCAAAAGCTAAAAACGGGAACGCTCCAGCTCCAGCTGGTGGTTCTTTGGGAAGAAACTGCCCTGCTCTTCTCTCATCAGGCTGGTTTCAGACCTTCACTGAAACATCTGGAAGCTTCAGCTCCTGTCACCAGTTTGATCTTTCAAATGGAGGATGGAATGATCCATTCCACCGGGGAGGAACTCAGAGATCCTCGTGGTTGGATCCTGACCTGGACTGGAACCAGAGCCAGGATCCGTCTGTGGACTTAACGTTCTCATTTGACAGAAGTCCATGAATTTCATGTCTGATCCTATCTTTGAAAATTAAACCTAATATTGTATAGAAGCTGCTGATCAGAGTTTAATCAAACGGTCATATTTGAAGGGTTGATGGAGAGCAGCCTCTGTGTTCAAGTCTCATTTAAATGCATTTTTAAAATTCATTTAAAAATCATTTGAAATCAAAAAGAAGTCTGACAGTTTTCTGATTATATCTTGAAAATAAATAATTATTTTGAATTCAGTTATTTTGAAACAAATGTAAAAAGTATTTCTAGTTTTGTTTTTGTTGGGGGTGGGGTATTATTTTGTAATTATTTCCTGTATTGTAACAGGCTGGGTTCTTGTTTCAACTCTCCAATGGATCCATGTTTGTCCAAAAGTCTCTTTCTGACTGTTGGATCATGACCTCTGACCTGAACTGAGTCCAGTGACCTCTGACCTTCTTCCCATCTTCTCCTGCTTCTTTCATGACCTTCTGGATGAGTCCTCCATGTGTTCTGGGACTCGTTTTGGTCTCTGGTTCCTGTTCTCTTTTGTTCACAGTTCCCTCCATGAGTGGATGATGGATCTCACAGACTTAAACATGGCAAAAACTTTCTGTTCTTTCATTTCTTCAGATGCAGAGTTTCTGTTTTACGTCTTTTGCTTTGGTTTAAAGGTTTTCTTGACTGTAAGACCAAAGGAGGCGGGGCAGCAGAAGGTATCATTCTGAGTGTGTCTCTGATGATTCCTGGACTGATTTAAATATCTGAGATGAAACATTTATTCTGCAGCGTTTCAGTTCTTCACTGCAGGACCAGAAAACTTTTTATTTATGTGAACTTAGTCTTATTAAAGGAACAGATTATACGTCTACATTAATGGTGTTTGCTTTGAAGAACCTCCAGCATGTTATGAAGATCTACATAATGTTCACATTTTTATTGTTAGCTTTTTTCCTTTCTTTTTCTCGGATGGGGTGGGGCTGATTGCTGCTGGCCAAACCATGTTTTTCCCCGGTGAGCTTAGCAAACCAGACGTCTATGTGATCATTCTAATCCAAGTCTGACTCAGATTGTTCCTCATCTCTAAAAGGAATCTTCTGTGTGCAAAACCTGAAGTTTCTGCTCAGAGATGAATCATTCTCAGTCATAAATATCCTTTCTTTACAGAAGTGGAAACCAAAAGGCACAGCTCTGCTGCACATGGTCAGCGGCCTCTGCCTGGACAGCCAGACTCCCACAGGACCCGTGATCATCGCTCAGTGCCGCCCCCTGGTGGCCAGCCAAGTTTGGGAGCCTCGGGTTGTCACCTGATCCAAACAGGAGAAAGGAGGACGAGCAGATTGGAGTGACTCTGGAATCCACATCTGGACACCAACTTTCGTGAAATTGTAGCTGCTGCTTGTGGCATATCGGTGACATTAGCGTTGCTCCGCCTCCGAGGCCCCCCATGTACAGTGCTTGATCCCCCAAGGATACTGCAGTTCTTCGGCATATATTGCACATTTCTTTTTCCTTTCTGTTTCTGCGTCAGTCTTGGCGGATTTCCTGCAGATTGAGCGCGCTCCGTAGCAGATGTGTTGGGCTGCACACGGCTCACGCAGACCAGTGTCACAGCGCAGACCCGAGGTTTGAGCTTTTTAACGCTTTTCCAGAACACAGTACTGTCAGAACCTTATTTCATTCATTTGCATGGTCTGACCCAAAGAATGTTTTCTTTCTGTCTCTATAAAGTTTTTGTAAATATTTGAACCAGGTCATGACTTGTTTTTTGTGTGGAGTCATCGATATGCTGTTTAAAGAATAAAAAGTGGTGGAATGAAAAACTGCTGTTTGTTTATTTATGTAATAAACAAAAACACATTTGTGACAAAACATTTATTTGATAAATGAAATAAAATATTTCAGAGAAACTTCAACAATCCCACATCATGAGTCTTCCCCCACTGTGCTTGACAGTTTGCAGGAAATGTTCAATTTCATTTTTGAAATGTAGTTTATTTATTTATTTTGCAAACAGATTGTGATCTTGTATTTTCACATCTTCATAGATTTAGTTTGTTCAAAAACTTGTTCAGAGTGGTAAAGTCCAGCGGACGCGGTTGCCTAGGCAAACAACTGTGTCTGGTCCCCTGAGTTTTCCTCCCAGCAGCAAACCTGTTCTGAAACTCCTGGAAGTGACTGCTCGTAAACAAAACTGTCAACAGCTCTGAGCTTTAAGACATACCAGTGAGGAAAGTATCAAACACTTGAATAGTTCTCTTTTAACCTTTTTTTCTACAAGCTCAAAAACGCATCTTTTTCATTTACTGGTGGATGCAAACCAATAAAAACAGGGCATGCAGCCACCTGATGTTTGGGGGCGGGGCATCTGGGCTCAGGCCTGGATTGTCACAAATAATCTGAGGTGGACTGGAAGACGTTGAAGAACAATCTTTTTCTTTTTTTTTACTTGTCTTGTCCATCAGGTGAGAGCTGAAGGCCTCTTGTGTTGGACAGATTTTATTGTTGCAACATGGAGTTATGAATCTACTGACACACAAGGTACATATTTGTATAGACCCCCTTTCATTTGAGGCTAAACGTTATTTAAATTGATTATGTTTGTTACTTTTTTTGTTTGTTCTGTGTTCTTTAGTTGTGTGTAAATGTATTTTTACTATGTTTTTCTGCCTTATCCTTAACCTGTTCCTCCACATGTATTGTTTGTGTCCCAGATGAGGTTGTTGTCAAAATAAATGTTGCTGTTGTTGATTTCATTTATAAACCTGATGCTGATGATGTTGTTGGTTCTCCTTCACCTGTTCTCCACCTGGACCGATGCTTTGGTCTAATCCCTCCAGCCTCCGTGGTTCCAGTTTATCCCAAACACAGACGTCACCGGCCCAGAGCCAGTCCGCCAGAGATTATGGACTTAATTTGTGCATATTTTTCTGGAACACAAATAAATCTTTACTGGTATTCCTGATGTTTCTCCTTATTGAAATGACATTCATTATTGATTTTTTTTCATTTAAAAGCACCTATTGACCAACTTCATTCTGTGTGGATTTCTTAAAACTTTCTGGTGTCTCTGATGTTCCTCTGCAGGTTTATCTTTCTGCAAACGTCAGAGTTCGCAGAAGTTCGTGTGGAGGTGCTGCAGAACGCATCTGCTCTCTGCTGACGCCAAAAAGGCTTTCACCGAGGATTAATGAGGTTTTCTTCCCTCCACCGTATCGCAGTTTGGATTTAGTCCACATTTCTCTACGTGGTTTAGGATCTTGGAGCCTCAGAGATGACTAATGGGGTTATGTGAACCTCTCCAGCCTGCCAGGAACAATCCATCAGGTCTAAGTGATCTGTTGAGTTTGCAAACGGTGTCTGTTCTCAAACGTAAAAAATGGTTTCTCCGGCGAAAGTAGACTTCTGTTGAGACATCACAGTTGGCACACTTGTTAAATTCATACGTCATGTCTGTACAGGGAGACACCCTTTCATTTAGGAAAATTGGCATCAGAACTTCCAGGTCAAACGGTTTTTATTGAAGGTAAAGAAATTCAGCTTCAGTCTGAATTATGAGCTCCTGAGAGAGCCATCGACTTGTTTTTCCAGGTCCCAAAGTGGGTCATCGAACACCCAAAACCGGTTAAGTGCTCTGAAAAACAAAACAACTAGATCATCAGAAGTTTCATTTGTTTATTTGAAATAAAAATTGGAATAAAATAATCTGAACCATAATATATGTTTAAACAAGTTGTACTAGGAAAATTATACAATTTCTTTCTGCACTGAAATGTCTAAAAAGAAAAAAAAGGCAAAACAGTGATCATTAGAGAGTGTTTTGTAACACGTTTTTTTTCTTTTTCCTGAAGTGAGTTTAAATATTCCTGGTTGAGAAAGATTTCCACACGATGGATTCCTGGATTCTGATATAGAAATGTTGATACTGGCAGAATGCTGAAAATTTCTCTGAAGCATCAAACTCATCTATGAGTCCCATAGATCCAAAAAGCAGAAGTAGGAATGTTCCTGCGGTGTTCTGCTGAACCTGTGAATCCATCGGAAGGATCAGTGGAACTGAGAAAACCATCACTTCTCCAGATTTTAAAGACCCACTCTGGTGAAAATTGGGTTTTAAGGTGTTTTTAACATGTTCTTGTGATATTTTTGTGGCGATGGAGGACATGTATAAAGAAATTAACCATAAAATTGTATTTCTTGATACAAATCGATGTGAATCAGGAGCAGATGAAAAATGCCAATAAAAAATTGTATTTGTGGCTTAAAAAAATATGCTGAGCAGGGGCGCAAGATCCCAGCTCCACCCCATTCTGATGCATCCACCCGCAGCCAAATAGATCCATGGACGTCAGGTTAAGGAATCCTGTTCTCAGTTACAATTTGAACATCAAAACTTTATTACTGATGGGTTTAATTCCAAAAACAGCCACAAATGCTTCCTGGAGGGTCCTATTTTTATGAGGCAACATTAATTTGAGCAACACCTGAAAAAATGTGTGAGAAATGAAGCTCTTTCTCCTTTGAATGTTCAGGAGCTTGTTGCTGATGTTCCTCCTGTTGACCACGGGGAGGCAGAATATTTCAACATTTCATCAGAATGTAGCCTCAGGTCCTGCCAGGCCTGTTATGTGCATAAAAAGATAGCAGAGATGATTAAGGGGGTTAGCTTTCAAAGGCATAGAGGTGGTGTCAGAGGTCAGCCGTCAGAGTCTCGCTGATGCATCACAAAGACAAAAAAAGAAACCATCATCATAACCGGCTGCACAGCTTTGCTGGCTAAAGTTCTGTGTGTGTGTGTTTGCTCTCTGATACGAGAAAATATGCTGCTCTGCAGCTTTGTACCCATTTGAGCTATGTGAGGAATGCTGATAAACTTCTGGCCAGCTAAAGAGGCCAGTGTGTTGCTGTGGAGGGGCGTAGGCCGGCGTGGGGGGCTGATGGTCAAACTATCATCACGATGAAGGGTCATACATTAGCTCTGCTTGAACTGGGGGGGGGGGACTGAGCTCTGCTCAAAGAATGACAGCATCGAAGGCAATTTGTATATCAGTCTGACGGTGAGTGAAACATGTCAAATAGTTGTGCTTTCACGGTTTATGTAAAGCAAATGATTATCTTGACTAGATTAGAGAGGGCAAAAAAAAGGACAACACCTTTTACATTGTTATAATTGTTGTCTGCGTGTACACTGCATAAATGTGTGTTGAGTGCACGTGTGTGCGTGAGGAGGTGAGGGGCGTTTGCCATTGGCCCCAAGACCCTTTACCTGACTCTGCACATTGATCGTGCTTCTGCTGGCACACACAGGTGTGGTGTTTTCGTAGTGTTCTGTTATATCTGAAAATCCAAATCCACACACTCACCCGAGAGACATGTTCCGTGTCCCAAAATGCAACTTTCTGACCATCACAGGTCTTCTAACTCCAGGTTTACACCAAAAAGAAAAGGGTTACGAGTCGTTTACAGACAAAACTACAAACACTGATTCATAGAGCAAGTTAAGTACAAAACAATTAAAAACTGTCCCAATAAAAAGGGAAAAAGCACGAAATGATGTGCTTCATCTTTTTAATGGGTTTAAACATTCCTTTTCTTTTTATTGAAAATGTTTTAATTTACTATGTTAATGTTAAATGTTTGAAAAATGTTTTGGGTTTTTAACTTTTCCGTTTAGTTTTTTATATTTTTTAAATTGGATTTCGTTTGCCAGCAGAATAAAAAGTAGATATTGCACAGAATAATTCATTGCTTTTGAATTTAGAATTTCAAATGTATGAAACATTTTTATCGCAGGTGTATGTACTCTTAATGTTGTTGTTTGTTTTCTGTTTGTGCTAATGTTGGTATTTATCGGTAACCCCCCTGAATTTGACCCAGCGGCTATCGATCACCGTGGACCCGCACGCGCCGGCCAATGAGCGCGCTCGGAGGCGGTCCGTTGCCAAGGGCGAGGTTTGGTTGAGTCCTCGCGCTGCAGCCATTCAGCGGCGGCGGTTGGCCCGGAGGGTCTCGGAGACGGTTTTGTGGAATTTGAATTATCCGGAAAGGCACGGCTCGACGTTCACAGTCGGCGGCTTTAACGGGGCCACGTCTGGGTCGCGGAGGTGATCACAGGTGAGCGGGAAAGAAGGGCTAGCAAAACGAGCTAAAGCAGCGCTAGCCCGGCTGATGCGGCAGTGTTAGCCCGGTTCTGTGGCTTTTAGCTCGGTCTGTAATCGCTCTAATGACGCGGTGAACAAACAGAAATGTTCACACCGTCCCCGGTCTCCTTTGTTACCGGGAAGAACCGGAGAAAACGGGCGGAGACGGAGCCCGTTCGACGTTTTCCCCTGTCCTCGATTCACCTGGTTAACTTTCAGGTACCTGGTTAACTTTCAAAGGTAAACGGCTGACCTCAGAGCGCACGCAAAGTGTCACGACACGTTGTTACACACGGCCCTACCGTGTAATATCACTGTCACAAGTGCGCACGCGGGTGTTAAAGTGCGGTAAAGTTCGGAGTCACGGCTCGTGTCGAAACCTCCGCGAGCTCCGACCTCGCGCGCCCCGTGGACTAGCCGTGACCCATCGTCCGAACGCGCAGCATTTTTGTCAGGTGTGATAATGGGCCCTTGGATGAGGTAATGGTATCTCCGTGAGACCTTCCGGCTGCCGGGAGTACCGTTCCCCCCGGACCACGTAAACATCGGTACTCAGATTACTTTCCTCATGAATTGAGGCGCGTGATTGACGGCGCGAGCCACATGACGGACTTTTGGAAGCTGGAGTTTATTGTGGCTCCGCGAGGTCACAGCTTTGTTTATGTGAAGGGGGGGGGGGGGGGGGG
>BSAI01000275.1:81744-98412 GCA_036245035.1 Adrianichthys oophorus | reverse complement strand
TCCTGTCACGGTAAACAGTGATCTGCTGAAACACTGCAGCTTTGTTTGGGCCTTAAGGGGAAAGTTAAGGGACATTTTTAACGTTATCAGGAACCACTTAAGTTCAAGAGTTTACTGTTTAAATATTTGACTGCATAATGTTGTTTATTATTTATGGCATGTCCCGCCACGTGTTGATTTTTAGGGTTTTATTTTATAATATTTTAATTTTTACATAAAACCCAGTGTTTAATTGCTATGTTGTTTTTCATACTGTAGAATAACTGTACATTTCATTTAACTCTATTTTATAATCTTGCTTAGAAACTTGTATAACAGAACTTTTCCTATATTTGTTTGCAAAATCCAGAAAATTGTTTATTACTTTATATGTAATGAAGATCCAGCTGATGTCTTGAAGTTCAGTTTTGACTTTTGGTCCAGATATGACTCAACTTGAAGACTTTCTTTTCTTGTACCTTTTTGTTTGTCTGAAAGTAATTATTTTTTAACTTTAGATGAACTTTCTTGAAAAAAAAATTAAAATGCATTTTGACTAATCAGAACTTGCTCTTTATTGAAAGACTTTTCACAGTAAATTGATTTATGCATGACTGGATGACTTAGAAATACAAAAGTAGTTATTTGGATTTCAAAATGTAAATTGCTTCGTTTCTCGAGGTTTTGTTTCTTCTAGTGTTTGGAGGTGCCCTCCCTAATGTGTTTGTTAGGGTTTGAAATTATTTTTAGATGAAATGAAAGAGGCAGCCAAAAGAGGCTTCTGTGACCTTCTGTTTTCTGTTGAAAGTTGCTGAGTTTGTTGTAAAAACATGAGTTCTACATCTCTGCTAAGATGATGATGATGATGGTTACTGAGAGACCTAAGGTGCTGATGCTCCACATCCATGAGGCTCACATCCTGCTGCTCATAATGAGCATGAAGGAAATTGAATTGAGTTGTTGTTTTCTTTGTGTCTGATGAAATTATCCTGCAACAACAGGAGGCTAATCATTACTAAACATTAACGAGCATTTATGCCAGGTCGCTGGCCTGAGTGAGTCTCTTCAGAATGGAATCTGCTGCATTTCAAAATTTTAAGGCTTTATTTAAAAACAGAAGGTCACAGTGAGTAGGTCCTCTGAACAGGCAGGTTCACATTCAGAAATGATTCGGCATCAGTATTTCTAATAGTCTGACAGATGGAGGCGGAGCTTCTGTTTCTACAAGGTTGTTAAAGTAACTTTTGGTCATCTCCAAGAATGAGGGGAGGAGCATTGGCTGTTGGCCACTGAACACTCCCCCCACATGTGAATGTGTCAGCAGTTGGAGGAGAAGCCCAGAAGGCCCAGTCCTCCTTTTTGGGAAGCAGTTTAGTTGGAGACATGAACATCACCCTCCATGGGGACCTTCTTGTGCGCAAATGGGCTGAGGGATGATGAAGATCAGAGCGATGGACGTCTGCTTCCATGTTGCTGCTGCTGATCAGTTTCTGGTCCATCATCCTCTGAGTTAGTGCGAGAGCTGGAGGTGGAGCTTTTTGATCTCTTCTCCATGTTGGATTGGACTGATGTACCAGTCCATGTCCCCACATGACACGTTTTTGGATCCTTAACAATGTTTTTTCTACATATGCTTCAGGTCACTTCCACAGTTCAGGGGTTTCAAATGCCTCATAATTTTTATTCTTTGGATGGGGGAGTCGTTCTCAGTTACCCTCCAAATTCTGGTTCCATCACATCAGTTTCACCACATTTAGATTTTCAAAATAAACATCTCCAAATAGCAACAGATTCAGTACAGCTATTTTAACTATGCCTAGTTTAAAAAAATATATTGATTATTTTTACTTTAATGTAATTTATTTGTGTTTTTGCCCCTGCGACAGACTGGCGACCAGTCCAGGGGTGTCCCCTGCCTTCGCCCATGAGTAGCCGGGTTAGGCTCCGGCAACCCCGTGACCCCGAAAGGGATAAAGTGGATTGGAAAATGAATGAATGAATGAATGATTTGTGTTTTCATGGCAGAAAAGTGCTAATTTGTTCGTATTAAGAATTCAGATTTTTGTTAGAAAAGTTTTACTTTTGTTCATTTTTAATCACTAGTTATGTGAAAACCTTTTAACATCCAAATTATTTAAGTTTTTGTTAAGAAATAGATTAATTATGAATGGTATTGGATTGAACTATAATAAGCTCTTGTTATTCTGAATTGATTCAGGAATTGATTCAACTACCCACAGAATGATAGAGGAAAAAGGTGAATGGGTCTCCTCCATCAAAGCAAATAAGAGGACTGGATTAAAATAAAAATCATATTATCGAATTCAATCTTTTGCTGCTAAAAGATCAGAATAATTGAATGCATAAATACATTTACATATTACCACTGTTCATTTAATATCAGAACGTTCTCTGAGCCAAATCGCGTTTTGATTGAAAGTCCTAAAAAGAGGGAGTAGTTGAAAGTCTGAATTGATCTGATTGCTACATTTCCCACTGATGCCCTGTTTACTGACGCCTTGCATGTTGGATCTTGACTCGGCTCCACATTCTTCTCTGCCTGGGAGCAGATCCAGCAGAGACACTGTGAGAGGATTCAGTCAGAGGATGACTTGTAAAGCCAAGATCTCAGATGTGCAGCTGACCTCGTTTCCACACAAGTGACCTAAAATAGTTTATCTGGAACTGTTGGGCTGAACTCATGTCTTCAGCAACAGAGAAGTCCCAGCTTTTACAGACAAACCGGGACAGAGTTCTGCACATGACAGCAAACTTAAACTGTATTTATCTCTACACCAGTCTTTATTGTAGCATGTTGAGTCTTTCAGGACTGCTAGATCACTCAGATGGATGCACAAGGACCCAAACTGGACCGCATGTTTTTACCATGCTAACCTGGTGCCGTGGGGATACCCCCCTTTTTATACACTGTTGGTGTGTTTGTTTGGGTTATTATGAAGCTTTTATGCATTTGACAAAGCTATAGAATCCCCCCTCTCCAATTGAACAGAGTGTGATTTGCATTCATGTTATTGACTCCATTTGTGTGCATTAAAGGAAGTGTTTTTTAACATGCGCTTTGTCACTCATCCTTTAAGTTTGTGCAGAGAACAAATCATAAATCTGACAAATTCAGATTTTCTGTTTTATAACAGAAAAACACAGCCTCTCTTCAGGTCTTTAGCTTTGAATTGGTCCTAAACATTTATCTTCTCATCTTTTGCTGGTGGTTTCTTCTGGGGATTAGGGAAGGGTGGACTGGGAGCCTCTCTGAACGTGGGAGTTGCTTTTCAGGTTTGTGCTGGTTTCGCTCCTCCCTGGATTCGATGTGGGGCTCAGGAGCTCCTTTTGTGTCTCTTGGGCCCCCCATATAACATGATACCTGAACAGCTCATGCTTTATTCAGCCTTCTGATCTCAGCTTTAATTGCGAGTGACCTGGGGCCATTATGCTTAGACTTTATTTCTGGTAAAGAAGGGATTTATTTGGTGAAGATGCAGAAGGAAGGAGTTTATTTTATTGTCTTTAACTTACACATGCATCCCTCATAAAAATATAAAGTCTTACAGTTAGCATTTCTGAGGACAAAGAAAATAAATTAGTTTGTTTTTTTTCATTACCTTTTTAAACATTTTAAACAATTTTATACAATAAATATATTTGTAATGACGTCCAAAGGTTCTTCAAGTCCCCAACTGTCAGTGTTGCAGTGAGAGATTGGAATGGGGGGTCCTCAATGCTTTTCAGGTTTTGCTCCCTGATTGTGTTTGGATATCATGTAGTTTTTTGATCTGGCAGACATGTTCATCATCTGTCTGCAGAACACTGCAAAACTTTATTTCAAAAATACGTTTTTTATCTTTTTGTGACTTAATCAAATTCATTTTGATCTTAAAAAATAAAAAAAGTAATTTCTTTTGACAGAGGTCAATATTGGATTGGTCTGCAGCCAGTGTCGGTGAATTTTTTTAGATCTGACAGATGAGATTACAGCTGTTCTTTAACGTTAGTCAGTGTGACACGTCCAAGTCTTCCAGCTGAGAAGCTTTTCACCTCACAGAGAAATATCTTCTGACACAACATGCAGAAGATGGAGCAGAGCTCAGCGACACAGCTGAGCTTGTCTTGTGCTTTTTCTGCCAAATTAAAGTTGCAGAAATTTAAACAAAGATGCACATTAATGAAAAGTTTGAAACTGCTTTTGTATGACTTTATACTTATAAGCAGTTTGACATCACTTCCTGTATTTGCAGTTCTGAAAGTAGTTATTATGTTCACCACATGCTGACATGTACGTGTCAGTGAATCCGTCCCTCACTTCTCCTTACAGTGTTTCAGGCCACTGCTGTTCCACCCGCAGTTGCCGGGCCTGGATCTTTGTAGCCATGGCGCCTTTTTTATGGTAACCACCTCTGTGGTTTTATGGGGCATTTCACTGCTCCACTGGAGAAAAGCAAGCATCTGTGTTAGGATTCAAATTTTTTTTGAACATTTTATAACTTTTCTGGTAGGCAAATGAAAAATGTCCTTGTAGCTTCTTTCGGAATATTTACATAATGACTAGTGCTCCCTGGTGAGGATTTTTAGTGAAACTAGGCAAGGCAAATTTATTTGCATAGCACATTTCATGTACAAAGACAATTCAAAGAGCTTTACATAGAAAAATAAAAGAAACAATCAAAAGAAATATCAAAGGTGTGATCATTACAAGGAGGAGCACAGTTCTTGAAACTCGAATGGCCACTTCAAGGCTCGTCATGAAAATGAAACGTACCATTGTCATGTGTGTCGTGAAGTATCCTAATGGAAGTTACATGCTTTTATGACGTACAAGTGATAATGTCGTATGGTGTTGTTACGCAACACTAGTTATTAACAAGGTGTGAGTACTGACTCCTTACTGACTGTGCACAAATGCCGAACACATTGGGGTTTGCAGACATAAGTGCCTGTATGATGTCCAAACAATCTACACGCTTGATGTCAAATTTTCTCAAAAAATGTGCATGAACATTTTCTCTTTATGGGTTTAATGAGCAGTCTACGGCCTTGATATATTTCGTGTCGGTCACCTGCATGTTCTATACAGGTTTGACCATTTTTCCATTTTTTTAATCCACCCATAAGGACAGTTTGGACCGAGACTTTTATCAGCTATGTTGACACATTGAAGTGAGGAGTTAAGCGTGTTTGGTTAGACTGATGACATAAATGTTTGAGCCTCTACACTTGATAGGTGAAAACAGTTTGATGGTCGAACTTGTTCAAAATAAGAGCGATTGGACAAAAATATTGTGTTGAGAAAAATGTGCGAGATTTGATTGAATCATGGAAATTTGTGCAATCACAGTCCTGAAGTAACTGTCTGATTACATACAAAACTCGCTTCTGTTTGTAAGACAGCCAACAGGCTACTCATTGCTGTTTGAAGGATGGTTGGAGGTTGGTGTGAGGACCCAAGCAATCCTATGAAAATTGTGTTCACAAACCTTCGGTCAAAACCACAGATTGTCTCCATTCTCTGTACTTAGACTGCCGATGAAATGCACTGTTTCTACATATATTAATAGGATTTATTAAAATCAAGTCAGTCTTTACTTTGAAAATCAATGTATCAATTCATGTTGTGAATCAATTCAAATACATGTGAATTCAAATGATGTATTTTTGCAGGAACAAACAGCTCAAGTTAATATTTAGTAGAACTTCAGGTAGAACTTTGTGCTGCTAGTTTGAAATTATCATTCAGCTTCTGGGAGCAGATCATTCCGCTTCCTTTTGATTTAGAATATGAAATCTTCACTGTAATTGTTTCGTCTTTTATGTTCAGAAGAGGTGGTATAGACAGTTTTTACTGATTGAACAAAGTTTTACTGCAATTTTTTTTCTGTTTGTAATATGACAGTGATTGGCTTCTAGGATCTTGGGTCCATTTGAGTCTTCTTTCAGCGGCTCCCTGCTTGTTCTATAACTGTATTGAGAGGATCCTCCATGTTATAACTGTTTGAGCTCCATTCAAGGATGAAAACTGTTGTGAAGATTCATTTAGTAAGGTTTCACAGCGGTGCTGCAGCTGTGATCAGAGGAGTCCTCCTTTCGGGCCTTCATGTTGTTGGCAGTGGAGGAGAAGCTGCACGGCAGCTTAACGCTGACACTTTACCCAATCGATAATTGAACGTTCCCCCAGTGGAACATGGTCAATTATTAATGAGCTGAAGATCATGTTCTGCCTCAAGAAGAGAGGGGTTATGAATCACTTCATGCATTCCCAAATGTTTGTGGGGAGAAGGTTGCTGTTGTTCCAGATGTCAGCTTGATGCCCTCACTGGTAGAATGATGTAGATCAGGAGCAGGTAACGGAGGTCTGCTTTAGGTATCCAGGAAGGAGAGGCTGAGCAGGACGCATTTGTTTTGGTCGCATCACTGACAGCAGCGTTTTGTTTACTACAGAGTTACAGGTGTCATAGTAGCATGGTAGTGAAATATGACGCATCCATCATAGCCAACAGACGGGTTGTGTCAGAAATAGATGCTGCAGCAGAACGCAGCAGGACTCGCTGCATGGAGGGGAGGTCTGCTTGGTCGCAGACTTCATACAGTTTCAGAAAAAAACTTCCATACGCTTTTGGCCAAGTGAGGCATCCAGATCAGGCTGCAGACCTGTCTGGGCTGGAGGCCTGCTGCTTGTTGTGCCTTTGAGGACTGTTAATTATTTTGCTGTAATTGGTGACTGAGTTGTAGGTGATCAGATGGTGGAGCTCTGGTCCTTTGTTATCCTCTGATGTTTTGCAGTCCGTGTTCATTCGTCCTCCTGCATGGCTGGCTCCTTGTTTTGAGCTAATAATGACATCTGTCATACTTACTTCAGATTTTCTTAAAGCAAACTTTAGGCCTGGGATGCTCCTCCTCTGAAGATGCAGAGATCATGACAGCTGAAATTTTGGTTCAGCTCTCAGTCTCGTGAAATCATTCGATGTAGGAAAAACTCCTCTTGGAGATTCACGCCGCTTCTCAGCCATGTGACCCGGCAAAGCTTGTTGTAGTAACAATTGTAACGTCAGTCATGTGCAGTTTACTCTTGCTGATTTAGGGATGAGGTTGCCATGGTAACATGTGACTGTATGTCCCAAAGAGCAACAAGATCTTTAGGAAGATGTTTGCTCAACAAAACATGCGAGTAGCAGGACTGAATCAGAAATATAGGTGCATCAGAAAAATTGTTTGATTCCGATTTATCTTTACTTTTTGAAATATGTTGTTATATCACCTCCCTCAAAATTCCTGTTTTGTAAGAGATTTATCAGAATTTTTTTTTAAAAATCAGTCTTTTCTTGTAAAATCTGTGATTTGTTTTCTCTTTGAAATATTATTTACTGAATATTGTGGGACTTGTTGTTTTAATGTTAGATCAAAGCACATAAAAACCTGCTTCTCACGTTAACATATGCTTCCAGATTTCTCACTAAAGCAGCATTCTCTCATGAACCTTGTCATAATCTAATCTGATTCTTTCTGCCATTGCTGGAGTTCATAGTCTGCCACACCGTGTACCTTAATCTGTTACATAATTATCTATCCAGCATTTTGTCAATTCCTGAGATCCGGAAGCTGCTGAATGTTTGCAGATCTGCAGAGAACACAACTGCTGTATGTGTAGATCTTTCTGGCTTCTGTCCAACCCGACTTTAATCATACCAGACTTCATTCAAAACAGTGCAGCCTTTAATCCTAAACTGAGTTGGTTACATGTAAACATGTTGTAGGTTCAGCTCCTCCACCTGCAGATGGGGTTGGTGGAGGGAGGATGAACAGCTGAGGCATGTCTCTGCCTGGTGAGACAGGTTGTGCAGGAATTGCGTGTCCTTTCGCTCAGCAGGAAGTTCCTGTTCCATTCGATCTTCTCTGCTCATGCTGCTGAACAAACACTGACTCAGACGGGCGTCTCACTGCCTGATGATGGTCTGTGTCTGAATTCACCAGAATCGTTTTCAGATTTTAAAACAGCAGCGGGAACATCGATGGTTTCCCGCTCTCTCCTTGTCCTCGGTATGCGTCTGCTGTTATTCACAGTGTTGATCAGTTTCCTGCTGTTATCTGTGCATGCCTATCTTTTTGTAAGCACATTCTGTGTTTCATTAAACAGCAGTCAGTATTTTTAGAAATAACTTTAATAACTTTTTTTTGTTTTTTAATTTAACCCTGTAAAGCTGGAACCATTAAATGATTGACAGAAAATTCAAATTCTTTGAATTTGAAGCCTTTATAGGTCCCTCTGAGCAAAAAACAACAAAAAAATTTTATACATATAAATTTCAATTTGTATCATATTTGAAACATCAGGTCACACAGCTCAAAGATATTATTTTTTCCTGAGCTAACAAAAACATTCTAAGACCCCAAACAATACAAGAAATTTGTATGTCCATCCCTCTTGTGGAGGACTGAAAGACTTAAGTATCAAATATGATACATTCAGCTTCAAAAGGTTAAGAAAGTTTCATTTACAATATTTGGCTCTTATTCAACCAAAATGAAAAAAAAAACAGATTTATCTGCATTATAGTGATAGAGGTGTGTTTTTGTATAAAGTTTTTATTTTAGTAAGTACACCTTTTAAAGCTAAGTCTTAGTTGATCTACTACATTTACGATATTTTGGTGCTAAAAGGCTGATTATGAATTTAAATGTCTGTTCGGTTAGAGATTAACTTAAATTCCTTCAGGATCTTGTCTGTATTTTGTTTTATTATTGAAATACAAAAATCCTTTAGTTGTGAGCATTTTTGTAAAAAATGATTTTTTTCAATAATAATTTTTAATTAAAGGCTTTAGGATGACATACACATTTTAAATTATTATTTCTTTTGTTTATTTAAGTATAGTAAAGTATAATCCTGGCCAAATCTCATTAAAATGATTCAGTGATTCAGAGGACAGATAGACATGGCCAGTTTGATTCCCACTAGGGTTCATTTCCTCAGTGCACCTGACTGGACAGGTGTGAGAGCTCACCTGAACTTTGGCCCCTTTTGGAGCAATGATTTATTTAAAAAAAAACAAAAAACAGTCCACAGCTCAAAAGTGAAGAGGTGGGGCTCACAAAAAGTTGGATTGTGTTTAAGATAGTAAACGTGATGCAATAAAGAGGTGGGTGCACTTATTTTTGTACGATAATCAGAGGGTTAGTTGAACTAACTTTTTTTTTCTTTGTGCTTTTTGTTACTAAATAAGCTGCTGTTGGAACTGCAGGATTTTTCTCGTTTGGTTCAGTGCTTGGTTTTCTCCTCGAACTAAACCAGATGAAGATCTGTAAAAGAGACTCTCTTGGTATGATCACTGCCTCAAAATCTTACTATATAATGTTTTTATCATCCGCAGTCCTTTCAGTCACGGTTCTGTTTATATCTGTTTATATTACTTCATTATTTTTAGCTGCTAGCTGCTTCCGTTTTAGCAAACTTCAGAAGAAAAGCTGTGGAGATGCTATTGCACAAAATCCCTGCTGTTTTACTGACATTACAAACACAGGTGTGTTTTCTGTCTCACAGAACCTCCTGGTTTGTTTCAGACACTTAGATTTGTCCATCGTTTTAGCAGAACTGGATCAGTGAAGCCTACTTGCAAAGCCAGACCAGACCTGTGCGCATGGCGCCCTAGGCGAAAAGAGATCTTGCCACAACCCTGCCCCAAGACCCCCTTTCCCCCCGCAGGCCCCCCATCACCACCACCACATTTTGAAACAACATAACGAACTGGATTATGTTTTAACGATTATTTATTTATTTAAATTCTTTAAAATGTAAACAATAACCATTTATGATTAGTATTTGAAATGAGGATAATGTAAAACGCTAAAGTGCTCCCAGTTCTTTCCATGACCCATGGCCTGAAATTCACTTTGTTAAATGAGGGGAGGTTACTTGTGAACTTGGCTACAGATCTTACGTTGCCCAACTCATACCACAGAATCATGCATATTTTAAATTGTTTACATTTTAATTTGCTTTTGAAAATGTTCATCTTCTATGGTATTATGCTATTTGTTTCTGGGTTTGTATTTGCGATGCAAACTTGTGGATTATTCCACAGGGGCCTCAAAAGTTTTCAGAACACTGGTTTGTTTTGTTAGAAGAGATTTAAAAGTATTTGATCAAACTGAATACACTTAAACCTTAAGAGAACCTTATTAAGGTTTCTGCGCTCACCATGTCAATGACAGCTGACTGACTTACCAGCCAAATACACTATTTTCCATGGAAAAATCTCAGGGGTTTGATTTTTTTTAAATCATATTATATTCTGTTAAATGCAACTGACAGGAAGGTTGTTTGTTTTCTACTCTGTCATCTGTGCTTATGATTTTTCAAAATGGAGGACCCTCTTGAAAACGAGATGTTCAATCTCGAGGAGTTTATCCTCCCACTCTGGTTTGAATGTATAAATAAATCAAATTAATTAGAGGTCACAGGCTTTCATTGTGTTGGATGAAGCATCTAAACAGGTTTGTTCATCAGCTCGATCTGACTCCACTTCAGCTGAGAGTAGGGGTGTAACGGATCGAAAAAAAATCACGGTTCAACAGTTCACGGTTGTAACAGTTTTTGAGTCACAGTTTGGATCATTTTTTGGATCAGTAAAAAGGAAAAAAAGGAAAAAAGCAAAATAACTTGATTAAAGGTAAAAATTTATTTTTTGAAAAGTTGGACAGAATACATTTAAAAAAAAACTAAAAAATATACTTTAAACGTAAACACACACATAAATGACATCAAGAAAATTGCTCAAAATGGCCTTTTTATTAAAAAGCACTTGTAACATCTTTGATCTCATTAATATTCCTAAACATAAAAAATACTCTAGATGTTCTTATAAACAAAAGTACATAATTTAGCACTGGATCGTTAAATAAACAAGATGGAAGGATGGTTGGATGGATTTACAACTTTAAATTCTTCACTGTGTCCCCTGTTGCTGCAATAAACTCCCCCTCCCTTCCCTCACTGAGCACACTTGCAGCGAGAAAGCAGCAGCTTTCTCCACTGCTGCGTCTTTCTCCACGGGACAGACAGACATCCACATTCCAGGAAAATCTCTGTATATCCAACTTCAACAAACCGGCTGTGAAAAACGTGTTTACCAATGTTTTTGTAGAACTCTTAAAAAAAAAACACCTGATCTCTCATCATCCTCTCTTTGGCCACTCTTTGAGTTTGAGGAAAACTTCCTCGTCCAACCAGAATGTCCGATTTTTTAAATACTCTTTTGGACAAGCATCAGGCAGCGACTTGACACACGTTAAAATAAAAGACAATGGAGGCCAATTTGAGGTGCAATTTGCATGCTGTTTGCTTGGAAAATGGATTTGAATGATGCGCGCCAGAGAGAGGGGGATCCTCGGTACACGTGTGTGCCGAACCATGGCAAGTGATTCATACAGATCACGTATTATCCTAGCTGAGAGTGAAGCCTGCGGTCTAGTTCAAGCTCAGAGATAGTCTCCTCAGATTCACCGATCCATACTGAATCCAAACTCCCTCTTACTTCAAGTTTTCTGGTGTGGGGGGGGTTCTGTCTGCTTTTGGCCTGTGGGGGTGAAGGCTTTACATGTACTTTGGATGAACTTCATTCCATAGTCTTTAAGAGGAAAAACTGCAGATCTGCATTAATCTAGTACTTTTGTACATCAATAAATATGTCATTACTTCAGCATGGGACCTGTTCATCAGCAGAGCTAATAGATCATGTATTAACATCACTTTGCTGAGGCCTGGTGAATGTGTAACGTTCAGCACAGAGAAAGCTCCGTCTCTGCAGTTTGGCCTGATTTCTCCACCTTGCCTGATCTCCCCTGAAGGCACTTTATAACTCAAGAAACAGCAAAGCCCAATAACGGACCCATTGCTGCTGTGGAGCCACAACAAGCTGCAATCAACTGTCTACATTTGTGTGCTTGTGTTCGTGTTTTTAGGAACAATGTGTTCACTGTTCATGCTCTGCTCTGCTGCTGCTGCACTTTGTATGAATGCGTCCAGTGATGTTCCCCAAGAAATAAGAGTTTCTGCTGAAAGATGTTTCACACTGAGATTAACCTGAGGTGCCTCTAAAATGTTCTGTAGAAGAACAATGAATAAATACATCAGGGGAGGTCTCGGTACAAAACCATGACTGTTGTCATTAGTGGATCTTAATAAGAAAAGAGAGTTATCCTTTATTGAGATCTTTTGTAGCACCTTTAAAAGCGCCCCCGACCCTCACCTCTTCATATAATGAAGGACACTCCTACACCTTCAAACATAAGGGTAGCATCAGATACGATTCACCCTGAGGACATGAAGAAGTTTGTTCTTTTAATCTAAATCTTAGTTACATGACCTGTAAGGAGGGGGTTGACTCGTACCAGTTCTGTGGGTTTTTGGGTTGTTCGGGTCCGTGGAGGGTCAAAGAGAAGAGCGGCTGCATCTTAAGAGGAGCAGAGGGGTGTCTTACAGTGCACTTGACGCCAAACGGCCACCTCAAGGGACGTCATGTAAATGGAACGTACCACTGTTGTGCCTGTGTTAGGTGTATTGTGAAGTATTTGTAAGGATAATGACATTTACATGTCCTTGTGACGTACTGGTGATGATGTATGGCGTTAGGTTAGGCGAAAGGTTTGAGTACCGGATCCTTACATAAATATTTTCGCTCAACGGGGTCACAAAGTAGCCAACGACCTTGATATTTCGTTCTGCATGACTCGCACAGTTTTGTCCATTTTCTTTACCTGCAGACAGCCCAGATCCAGCACTTAAGAAGTATGGATTTTTTTGGAAAACTTGACCATGATGGTCCTTTTGATTCAGCAAATGCAAAAAAACCCTCTCTTTATTATCTTCTGCACTATCTCAGCCTATCTCTACCTCTGTAAAGACGTCTTTCTGTGGCTGCCACATGATTTACAACCTACTGTGTGCTCTGAAGCCGCCTGCTGTAAGAAGAAAGTAGGATGGATGGAGTTGGTGCTCAAACCACTACATCAAACCTCTCCAAGAGGCCATCCAACCTTTCTGTTCTGTCTGTTTATGGCACTATTCACTTAACTGAAGAGCAACTCCATTTGGAGCATCATCTCTACTGCCAGGCTTTTTTTCTAAAACTATCACAAAATGCTTTTTTGGCCAAAAGCAAAGGGTTTAAATCTTCAAGAGTTATGCTCCTTGATGGCTTCTTCTGCCCAGATTTTAAAACCAGCCTGACCCAGATTTCTGGACACACCTGAGGGAAGACCTCTCGGTCTCAGTCTACCAAATTTACTTAAGGTGTGCTCGCGTAAAAACGTGCATGTGCCAGGAAGTATTGCCTTTAGGGAGAAATCTACTTGTGTTAATCTGATATAACTTGGATATGAAACAGATAACTGCTGTTATTGGATACAGAACATCGAATTATCAAGTCCACGTCTCTTGAAGAATCCAATAGTGTAATAAATCCGATAATGATCAGGTGTTTGTTGTGCAGGTAAATGGGCTCGTTGTTTAAAGGACATGTTGGTCCAGAAAAAGATCACAAAAAGAGCAGGTCTTTTCTGTTCATGCAAATTAAATTTTTGAGACATAGGCTTCTGCATATCCAGCGTTGCCATGTTGTGCATTTGCATCAGTTAAATGTTGATATGAAACTGTTGATTAAAATAAAAGCTGACAATATTATGTTTTTCTTTGTTCTCTTTTTGCTAAAACAACATTTTACCCCCAGACGTTTCTGTTGTCCACAGTTCACTCCTCTTCTCCATCTTTCTTTGGGGCGTTGATTTCTCCCATCAGTGCACTAACAGGCTGACCTGCTGCAGAGCGTGCACTGCAATGGTCTGAGCGTCTCACCTTAGAAAAGCAGTCCTGTCATCTGTTTTGTTTGTTTCCTTTGTTCATTCTGTACTCTCCATTGCATTGATTTAACATAGAGCGTACTATATCGCGATTTAAATATTGTGTTTGGTTAAATATTGTGCACTCAGTCTTAGTAACTTGTCCCTCATACATCCTACTTAAACACAAGATGTGATCTATTTAAGATAAATCAGGCCCCAAAAAAGCAATTTTGATTGAAGTTTTCTGACTGTTGTTGCTGTGTTTTATTTGCTTATTTATAGTGTTTATGTCATTATGATGGGGGGTGGGTCATTATCATTCTGCAGGTCAGAAGAAAAAGTTTTTTTCTGTTGTAGAAAGAGCGGCTCTCCTTTCCTCTTTGTTTCCTTCCTCTGCGGCGTTGCATCTCTAACCTTCTTTCAGTCCGGCGTTTCTGTTGGTTTAAATCCCAAATATGCTTGAACGGGTAACAAATGTACACACTGCAGCTAGAGTGGCAGAGACTGCAGGTTGTTTTCCAGTTTCAGTATCCGGGTTTCCTCAGGCTGCATCATTCGCTGCACCTGCAATGGTTCAGCGCGTTGCTGGTTGTTTATGCAGCAGCTTCCAGCTCAGTTACAGACGCTCTTCCATGGCTGCTGAGCCCAAACTTAAACCAAATAAACATGAATGTGTTCTCTGGTCATGGGAACGGCCCTCAGGTGCAACATGATGAAGACATTTTAATGGAGAGACAGCATGTCATCTCTGAATGTGATACCGACTTCATTTAGGTCAGCTTTCCCCTGAGTGCCAATGTGTCAAACTGTAATTAATTCTCTGTGGCTGCATGTGGCCCAGAATATTCCATTTGGAGTTAGTATGATTCCAGGAGCAGCTGCTCCACCCTGCATGTCAGTGTCTGAGTGCCCTTAGTTCATCTGCTGCTTAGAACTTGAAAGTTGTGACTTTGATTTAATTCACGTTTATTTCATGTTGTATAAATGAAGAATACAGAGGGCAAACGAGTTTCTGGACCAATGTCCGGTCTTCTAAATCTGTCACTTAGTCTGTTCTTTCTCAGAACTTTATAGGACATCATGCAAAAATATCAACTCCTTTGTTCAATAAAACATAAAAGAGTTTAAATTCCTTCTCTCACCTACAAATCGAAATTGTTATAAATGTAATGAAAGTTGTGGTCCATAAGGACTGTCACAAACGGGCAGACAGCTGGTTCCACTTGCAGCAGGTTTATTTGAAAGTGACAGTTAGACAGGAGCAAAGCTCAGCTAAAAGTCACAAAGCTAAACCAGAGTTATAATTCAGGCAAAAGTTGGGCAGGCGGCAAAGAGGCAGAGTCAGGTACAGAGCAGGGTCAGGTAAACAGGTGATCAGATCAGGAACAAACGCTCAGTATCAAGACATGAAGGCACAAACAAAACTCCACACTGGATGTGTTCCTGAGCAGTGCTTAAGTGTTCTTGTGACTGACTGATGAGAGTCAGGTGGGGAAGCGTCCATACACTGTGCGCTGGGGTTGATGGGAGGTGAAGTCCTGTCAGTACTCTAGAGACGGCTCCCACCGGTGAAGAATCCTTGTGCACGTGGGCCATGCACTTGCAGGTTGTGTCAACCTCCTCTGATTGGACTGGGTTGCTGCTGTGGCTGCAGCTGGAGCTTCTGCTGCGTAAAGACGTGCAGATCGGTTAGTCTTTAAACCTTAATGCTCTCTGCTGTGAGGATGCTGCAGGCGGGGGGGCCACTTGATTGCATGATTGTACTCCGGGAGGAGGAAGAGCTGCTAAATCAAAAAGCACAGCAAGTTTTGGTTAGATGTCTGATTGTTTTGTTACTAAACCAGACACATGGTTTTATTTAAACTGCCAACAAATCGTTGACAAAGGGCTATATGCACACAAACAGGAGGAAAACTGAAATATGGCCTGACTGGTCACTGGTCATGTGGCACATTGATCCCTGCAACTCCATTTATGAGCTTTTAGGAACAGGTAGTTGTTTGTCTTTAAATGTACTGTCAGATGCTTAGGAACCGCTCAGCTCTGGTGTCATCAGGGTTACGCTGTCCTGTCCCCTGTTCTCGGCTTTTTGCTCTCATGCAGATTTAGTCTAATCTGTGAAAGTTCAAACCTGCAGAAGAAAGTTGGATCATCACAGCAGCCTTTTGTGAATGTTCTCTTTGTGTGGGTCTGCAGAACTGAGCTCGACGGTTCTGGATCTTCTTGTCAAACTGCTTGACTGATTGAGGACACCTTCTCCTTTGATTGCTTTCCTAGACTAGGTCTTCAGAAAATGAAAATTAGGTAGAATTCAAATGAAAAGTTCTCTTTTATGACAAAAACGTGCAGGAGAGGATTTTTCATTAACATGCCTTTTCTGTTTTTCTTTTTTCTTGTGGCCCCCCCGTCTTACTGCACTCATCTTTCGGATCCTTCTGCAGGGATTAATGAGTTTTTCATTCCTGGAGAGATTATTCAAATGCTGTTACATCTGCAGCTGCCCCCTCCCTCCTCTCAGAGCTGCAGCGCAGCAGCAGCAGTGGGAAAATCTTACTCCATTCATTTGCCTTTCGATTCACTGTTTGGCAAAGGTCTTCCATGTTTTTGCCTGCGCTGTCATGGCGTGCATACGCCTGATATTTTCCTGAACTGTGGAGCATAAACGCTTCTTGCGTAATCGTCCTCATTAGTGCTGTAGGAGAGGAGCCAGAGAATGTCCCAGAAACCAGAACAGGAGCTCTGACAGGTCCAACAGGGTTCAGCCCGCCTCCTAACACCAAACCCCTTCCCACAGTCCTGCTTCAGTCCACGCTGCTCCATCATCACCAACCAAACCCAGAGATC
>BSAI01000275.1:0-12592 GCA_036245035.1 Adrianichthys oophorus | reverse complement strand
GATGGATGGATGGATAAACAGATGCATGGATGGATGGATGGATGGTTAAAAACTTTCCTGATTCACAAACTGGAGGCTTTTCCTCCAGAGCCTCTCCTAACCTACAGATAAGAGAGGCTCCGCCCCCATGGTTTAGAAACTGAACGGTTCTGCACAAAGCTTCTGAATTCTTGGCTTCTTGGAGCATTTCCTGATTAACCAGCACACCCCCCCTTCCACACACACTACTGTCTAACATTCCTACTGAATGCTGTCAGGACTAACCTTTGGGGGGGAGTGTCTGCCGCCTGCTCACGTCTCTTCGTGCACGCGCTGCTGTTTTTTACAGTGAACGGTTCCACGCCCGCCTACCCCGTTCCTGCTGCTGCTAACCCCCCCATCCTGCCCCCTGCTCTGCCTGTTCGAGAAACTAACCCTTGGGCTAAGAACCCGGCGGGGGCACCTGTCCAGGCCCCACCCTCGGTGCAGCCAGGTAAGGAGTGTTCTGGGACTGAGTCTTCTGATTGAACAAAACTGAGTAAACAAACTTTCTCCCAACAGGAAGTGACTGGTCATCGACTGCCGGCATCGCAGCCCCGCCCACTTCCTCTCCAGCCGTGACCTCTCACAAGCGCTCGTCATCAGAGGCAGACCGTTGGTTGGAAGAAGTCTCCAAATCCGTGCGCGGCCCGCAGCCCAGCCCAGTACTGGCAGCTGCCACGCCCCCCTCCCAGCTGTTCTCCACCCAGACCCCCATGTCTTCAGCTCCGCCCATCGTCCCACTGGGTTTTATGCCCCCAGTGCCCCCCGCCGTGCCCATATTGCCCCCTCGCCAGCCGGCTTTCCACAACCCCCCTCCCGTCTCCTTCCCATTGTCCAATGGCCTGCCGCCCTCCCAGCCCTCCGTGGCCGTGTTCGGCATCACCCCCTCACAGATGGTGGCAAACGTGTTTGGCTCAGCCGCGCAGCCCCCCCCATTTCCCCATCCTACCACAACCGTGCAACCCCCCCCATTCCCGCCACCCACCGCAGCTACGCAGCCCCGCCCATTCCCCCTGCCGACCATGACCACGCAGCCCCCCCCATTTCCCCCACCAACCACTACCGCGCCCCAGCAGGATTCCCATACCGTCAGTCCTTTCATCAAACCCCACCCTCCAACAAACTCCCTGCAGCCGTCCAATGGCAGCGTTCCTTTCAACGGCGCTAGCAGCTGGGCCTCCCCCTCCTCCCCCGCCACCCAGCTGACCACGGCGCCACAGGAGGACGCTTTCGAGGCCCAGTGGGCTGCACTGGAGGGGCGGGGGCGCCAGCGGACCACGCCCTCCCCCACAAACCCCTTCTCCACTGAGCTGCAAAAGACCTTTGAGATCCAGCTCTGAAGACTGAGGAACACGGGGGGGGGGGGTGTTGAACAGGCCCCACCCCCACAGACAGAACTGACTTCCTAAACCTGAAAGCAGAGAAGACGATGCCAAATCTTTATTTTTATGCATTGAGTATATTTTAAATAGCTTTGAATGGAAGAGAGGGGGCTCAGGCCGGCTTCAGAGAGATGATCATATATATATAGAACAGAAATAAATATCTTTATCTACAGAATCTACCGCAAACGCAGCAGTTCTAATGCTTCATGTCTGTGAAGGACGGCTGCTCTGCTCCTTTTCTAAAGAAAATGGGTTTTTTTGGTTGCATCCTGTGATTGGCTGTGAAGGATCTGATGAAAGCAGGGTGTCCGTGCAGCAACAATCATGCCGGACTGCGCAGGCGCCGCTGCAGGCGCAGCAGAAGGCTCTCCTTCTTTTCCATTTTTTAAATTATTGTTATTTAACTCTGTAAGATGCAACAGTCTTGTTTAGCCTCCTGGGGTATTTTTGAAGTAGTTGCGTTGTATTTTTTTTTATTTTGCACAAGCACTGCAGCAGCTGCTGGTTGGGGGGGGTTCCGGGTGCAGCCGCTGCTGATGACCCCCCGACCTCAGACAGTGTCATCTCTCAGCCTGATTTCTCTGTCATGTTTTAACATTTTAATCAAACCTGTAAAAAAGATTTCTGATCTATTTTTGCATTTTGTTTCATGTTTTTTCTCATTTTTGGGACAAGACAGAGACCTGAAGCCCAAAGGTTAAATAAATTCCCAGCCGTATAGAGGAAGTGATTTCTTGATTCAAACCTGCAAACTTATCAAATCTAATCATTAAAATCATAAATTAGACAAAACTGTCACATTTGTATTCAGTTAATTTGATTGCTTATAGAGTTATAAAATAAATCTTTATTATTTTCAAGTTCTGTTCCTAAAATTGTGGGTTTTTTTCTTTGTTTTTGTGATTTCTTTTTTTTTTGTCTCAGAAAGTTTTTTTTTCTCAAAAATTTAAATAATTTTAATAAAAGAACATTTTTAGAATCAAAAGTTGAAACTGCAGCTCAAATTTAATAAAGACTATCACGATTAAAGATAATTGTGTGTTTTCGAGACCAGAAAAGGTCAAGTTAACATTAAAAAGTCACGTTCAGTGTTTGTTTTGAACGGATTGGATTGTGAGCAGAATGCTGTACTTCAGTCCTCCGTCCAGCAGGAGGCGCTGCTCAGAAACCCGCCTCCCGCTGCAGCTCAGTCCATAAATGGAGCTCCTCCGCAAACGTGCGTACCTGTGCGTCAAAGCACCAGCGTGTCGACCTGGAACGTGAAGGTAGGACCGTACGTCAGGTCTTGCACTTGTTCCCGCGCGGGACTGACACCGCAGAGGGAAAAGCTGCGCGGGGTTCTCGAGTTACCGGCTAACTTCCGGGCGCTAGCATGAGCTCACCTGGACGCTTCAGTTTACTTTCCCACCTGCAGCGTTGAGGGACTGTTGTTGGAGGGGCGGGAGAGTTAACTCGGAATTTAAACCGAGACATTTTCATATTAAACGATATTTAAAAGAGCTAACAATTAATAACCCATCAAAGTAACTGTTTTATATCAAACTTGTAAAAATGTACAAAAAGCGCGAGGATTCCGTCAGGAAAAATGTCGTTTCTGATCATAAATCCATTACTGTCCAGAGAATGACTGAATTGATGACAAACATCAGAGAATAACGCCTTTTTAATGAGGATTTCCTGTTGCTTTCAGGAACAGTCAGTAAAAATGATAAACTATGATCCATTTCAGGATCTGAAATGGGTCATAGTTTATCATTTTTCCACAGAAACCAGGGAATGGCCTTTCATCGTTTGTAGGAGAAAATCTGAAGCAGGAAATGTAAAGATCTGAGACGGGACAGGTGGACCTGGTTCTGTTTGGAACCAGCACAGATGAGACATTCTCTGCTGGGAGAACAGGTTCTGTTGGTGGAAGTTTGGCTGTTTGCTGGATCTGGGATCTAAAGCAGGTTTTCTTCAGGCAGAGATGCAGAGCTGGAGGTTGCAGAGACGGATCCCGGCCAGAACCTGCTGACGGTGAGGGGCTGCAGCTTTCATCCGAGCTCCTGCTTTGGTCCTGAACCTTCTGCCTGTTTCAGCTTCACTGCAGGTCATCATGTCGTACCGAGGGCCTCTAACTGCTGTCATAACCACGGTTCTCGGGGCAGCCATTGGGGGGATGCTAATGTGGCGAGTATACAGCACCAAGAGGAAGAAGCTGCCTCCCGACCAGGAGGTGGCTGATCCTGCTGAAGCCCCCTGCCCCAACGAGGAGGGGCTTTTAGACCCCCACCTGCCCTCCACTGGGAAGGAAGTGAGGCCTGTGGATTCTTGGCCCTCCAAAGTGCCCCCTGCTGCCCAGATGCCGCCGTGTGAGCAGCTGCCGGGGCTGAAGCCGGTGTTGGTGAGCTCTGAAGAAGACTGGCAGCAGCTCTGGCCCCTGATGCAGAAGGAGCTGTCCGTCCTCCCCGTGCTGGGGCTGGACTGTGAATGGGTAAAGATCCACGGCTGAGAAAAACGCCTTCATGTTTGGAGAATTCTGCAGAAAAACTTGTTTTTTTTTTCTTCGTTTCTGAAACAAACAAACAATCAGAACTTAAATGAACTTCAGCAGATCCGGACCTTCTCCAGAACAATTCCATTTTATTTCTAAAGCCCAATAAAACAGTTCTCTTAATGGATTTATACAACAGAACATAAAGTAAGAACAATGGCTGGTTGCTGAACTAAACTGGCATCCCTGCTCTTAGACTCTCCTCCTCTGTGAGGAAAACTAACAGAAACAACAAACTCCTGTGTTCAAGCATGAAGTTTGCCGCAGCAAGAGTTTTGGCATCATTGTCTTTCAGATGTTCTCTCCTCGGGTTTTAGGGTTCTGACCCGGCTGCTGGTGTCTGCTGCAGGTGTCGGTGAAGGGCCGGGCCTCAGAGGTCTCGCTGCTGCAGATGTCCTCGTATTCTGGTCTGTGCGCTCTGGTGAGGCTGCTGGCGTTTCGTAACGGACAGCAGGCGTTCCCGCTCAGCTTCGTGGAGCTCCTTAGAGACCCGAGGGTCCTGAAGGTCGGCGTGGGATGCTACGAGGATGGGAAGCGGCTGACGCGCGACCATGGCCTGGCGCTGTCCTGCACAGTCGACCTGCGCTACCTGGCGTTGAGGCAGAGGTGCTGCGTCAGTCTTCCTCAGATCTCCGGTTTTTCCCAGAAGGCTTGGCTTTCCTAACGTCCTCGTGTCTCCAGGAGAACATCTGCGGACAACGGCCTGAGCCTGAAGTCTCTGGCTGCAGATCTGCTGAACTTCTCTCTGGATAAATCTGCGGTGCTGCGCTGCAGCGACTGGGAGGCGGATCAGCTGACACTGAATCAGGTTCTGATCACACACGCGCATACCTGCACAGGTGTGTCTACAAACCTGGACCCTGCAGGTTCTGCCTCAGAGCTGCAGGAGACTGTCTGGATTCAAACCCTTGAATTTTTCAACCAGCTACCAAACTGAAGTCTGATCAGCTTTCAATGCCCCGCCCCCTAAAGCTTCATTACCGCTCTTCTGACCTTTGGCGTCGGTGGGCGAGCTCATCCTCCTCACTCCGCCTGCAGGTGACCTACGCTGCCAGAGACGCTCAGGTCGCCGTGGCGCTCTTCCTCCACCTCCTTGGCCTCCAGACTGGAGCTGATCCCGCCCCCTTCTCAGAGCTGGCATCCCGCTGCCAGGGTCTGGTGGACGTCCCGTTCCAAGCCAGAGGAGACGGGGAGGACGGCGCTGGGGGGGAGAGGAGGAGGAGGAGGACCAAGAAGCCGGCGGTTTATGAGAGCCCAGAGTCTGGAGATCAGAGAGTCCCAGACCCGCAGAGGAACAGGAGGAAACCGCTGGGCGCCGACTACTCGGCCAGGTGAGGGGAGGGGGGCGGGGTGTTAAACCACCATGGAGACGTGCAGAGGTCAGAAGAACCGGCGTCGACCAACGTTACCATCCGGTTTTGCTGAACCATCAACTGCAGGTCAGTTTGTGGGAGGGGCCAACTCTCTGCTCCCTCCTCCTAACAGGAAGTCTCCTCTCTACGATAACTGCTTCCTGTACGCGCCCGACGGCCAGCCGCTGTGCACCTGCGACAAGAAGAAGGCCAGGTGGTACCTGAACAAAGGAATTGGAGGTAAAGCGCACACGCCTGACAGAGCGCCGTTGCAGACGTGCCGATCTGATGACGTGGAACTTCAGTCCTTCAGAGCGAGGACCCCTTCGTCGTGAGGCTGCTGTTCGAGCCGTCGGGGCGTCCGGAGTCGCAGCAGGACTACTACCTGACCGAAAAGGAGAACTTGTGCGTCGTCTGCGGAAAAGCGGACTCCTACATCAGGTCAGCCCCTCCTGCGGCGCCTCCTCTGCGGCGTCTGTCGTGAACACTAACCAGAACTCCATCCTGCAGGAAGAACATCGTTCCACACGAGTACCGGCGGCACTTCCCCACCGAGCTGAAGGACCACAACTCCCACGACATCCTGCTGCTCTGCACCAGCTGCCACGCCGCCTCCAACGTGCACGACGGCGTCCTGAAGCAGCTGCTGGCGGAGGAGTTCTCCGCCCCCCAGGGCTGTGAGGAGGGCGTCCGGGTGTTGGAGGACTCGGACCGGCGGCGAGTGCGCTCGGCGGCTCGCGCTCTGCTCAGCAGTGGAGACGGCCTGCCGGAACAGCGGAGGGAGGAGCTACAGATGCTGATCAAGAAGTTCTTGAACATGAAGGAGGAGGAGGAGCTTACGGAGGAGGCGCTGCAGGAGGCTGCCAGCCTGGAGACCAGGTTTGGACCAGAACCTTCATTTTGAAACGAGTTTCAGGATTGAATTCCAGGCTGACTGTCACACTTCTGCTGTAGAGTCCTGAAGGATTTCTGGATTATTTTGGGATTAGGAAGCGTTCAAATCGAGAATCGTAAAGAAGTTTTTATTCTGTGCCTCTAGGAGTCTTTTATTTGTGTAAAAGCAGGAAGTGGGTTGTGTCAGATGCCGGTTTTTCACACGTCCGTCTTCCTGCAGGATCCTGAATGAGGCGTACGTCCCTCACGGCCTGAAGGTGGTGCGCGCCCACGCCCAGCGGGGCCTCCGGGGTCTGATGGAGCTGGAGCGCCGCTGGAGGCAGCACTTCCTGACCAGCATGCAGCCTCGCCACCTCCCCCCCCTGTGGTCCGTCGACCACAACCACAGCAAGTTCCTCCGCAGATACGGGGCGGAGCTCCCCATCAATCTGAACTGAGCGAGGATTTCCCGGTGGATCCCCCCCCCCAACAGAAGATTATTTATAAGAAGTTTCTGAAATCCATGAACGGATGGATTCCTTTTAACTTAGAGCTCCTTTATGGACTGAACCGCTGCAGCTTGTTTTAGGACGATGGGTCCAAAGATGTGCCCCCCCACCCTACATGGCCCGCCATGCTTGAAAAGGAGTGGGGGGGTGTGGCCTCCATCCGTCTTCAGCACAGAGCCGGTTGCAGGCGCAGGACGTTTGGCGTCTTTCTTCTTCTTCTCATCCGTTTCCCTGCGGTCTCTCCTGAAGGGTGGGCCCCCCCATGGCTCATGTTTTATTGCGCCTCTTGACCCCCACACCTGAGCGGAGACCCGCATCGAAACCCAAACTGTCCCACCATGACGTCATTTCCCAGGATTCAAAGTGAACAGTGTGACACCAGCTGCTAGACGCCGACGCAAAGACGTTTGTTTCCGCTTCAGATGAAACCGAATTCAAGTTTAAATGATGAAGACTTTTCAAAGAACAAAATAAAGTTTCTAACCGTAAATGAGCCTCACGGTGAAATATCAAACCTTGTGTCTGTTTAACACGTTTCCAGAAGGTCTGGACGCACACTCCACCATATGAACACAGAATCTGTCACACGTTTCCAACGCTGGACGTGGGGCCAGCAGGCTCCGCCTACCTTTTTTGAGGCATTGGATTGGTTTGTTTATAACTACATAAAATCAGAAAAAGAGAATTATCAAGATGTTCAGAGTATCAGAGCAAGACTGGTTCTGCTGTGTGCGTGTCAGAAGGTAGTGCTTTACATGTGTTGGTTGGTATGCACAAGTGTGCGTGTGAACTGGATGTGGACAAGTTTGTGAACACTCTTGGAGCCGGCAGGTATGTTTGTGGCAGCTGAGTGTGTGGACAGGCCCCGCCCATTTTAGACCAACATTCACTATTTTAATTGGTATAGGCTCCAGCATTTTGTTGCCTGTAGATTCTCAACTCTACTTTCCCTTTCCATTAGTCATCCTGTAAAATCTATTATCCTTTCCCCCTTTCTTTTTCCGTCCGGTCCAACAAAAAGAACACAAACAAAATTAAGTTTAAAGTTTAAAAACAAGTTTAAAAAAAAAAAAAAAGACTGGTTCTGCTGACCAACAGAACGACAGACTAAGACGGTAGTTGTTTATATCTGTGGGGCGGTGGGATTGTTCCGAGCATCAGCTTTAAACTCCTCGTTTCCATGGCGACAGACTCAGATGAGGTAAGACAGGAAGCTGTGGACCGTGAGGTCAGCGGGGACCGTAACCCTAACCCTGACCTGCAGGTCCTCCTGACATCGTCTGTAGGTCAAGTTCTACCTGAACTGATGGAATGAACAGTTTGAGATGCTACATTTAGTATTTGATGTTTTAATAAACAGGTTTAATACAATCGTTTGGAAAGATGAGAACGAGAGAAGAAACATCTGGATTTTTTTTTTTTAGCAGAAAATAAGTTTAATTCATCAAAAAAACCTTTCAAGCTTTTAGCACCCCATTACTTCCCCTCCTCCTGGTAACGTTTGCCCCCCCACAACAATCTGTTTAACACCAGCATTTAAAGCCGTAGGGCTCCATCACTTCATGTTCCTCAAACCACAGTCTGCTGTAGGAACCAGCAGGAAGAGCGCCACCTGGAGGAATGCAGAGCGCCATGACGGCGTGTTTTCATCCCTGAATCTCAAAGCGGTTTGGTTATTATGGGATACAGTTCAGTTCATTGTCTTTTGGGGGGACAGTTCATTTGTTCAAACGCAGTAAAACCAACGGCGATGAAACGTTCAGGTCCAGACGTTTGGCGTCCTCACAGGCTCCGCCCCGGCCGCCGGTCCTTCCAGTAGTTCCCGTACGCCTCCTGGAACATCTTCTTGCAGGAAATCTTAGCTTTCAGTTTGGAGCAGACGAGGAAGGAGCCCCCCATCTTCCGGTGCAGGGAGTAGGTCTCCTCTGGAGGGGAGGTGAGGCGCTCCTTCAGCATCACCGGGATCAGCTTGTGGATGCGCTCCGTGGTGCTCTGCTCCCCAAAGTCGAAGGGCTCCTCGGAGGAGAAAGCCTCACCCAGGATCATCACGGCGTCCACGTGCGCGTTCTCCATAGACTTCACCCAGAGGACGACAAGAGAGCAGGTGAGCGCGTCACATGACCTCCCCCCCACCCCCGCAGTAAAGCAGCAGGAAAACCTTCATGAGGAACGAGGAGCTTCACCAACATGTTCTGCTTTCAGCAGAGCTTCAAAACACTGCAAACCTGGATGTGGGCGTGGCTTCAACACCTGCTAAGGTACATTTACTCAAAGGACAGAATCCTCCCTGCCACACAACGAAAACAATTTATTTATTCCATTTATTTGGAATATTTATCCGTATGCACCAATACAGACGTTAACCAGCTACCGGACACGAATAAGAAAAATGAAAGATGTGCGATTACAAGAAGGTTGGGACACTGCAATAACGAGTGGTCATGATTGGATTATACAAATGTAATTCATATTTATGATCCTTGTTCAACTTTTGTTGTATTCTGTGACTTTCCCTGACTCCAGAGGAAATTCCAATGTTCTTGTTTTGAACCTTTTAACATCAAACATCAGTACAAATGGAAATAAACTCTAACTGCACTCTGCATTTAGGATTAACCTAAACCGTCCTCTCCTTCTGCCATTTCAGAATCCTGTTACGTTTGTCTGACGCCAAAACGGAGCAGTCCGACGCTGAAACGTTCCGGAAACGCGGAGCAGTCCGACGCTGAAACGTTCCGGAAACGCGGAGCAGTCCGACGCTGAAACGTTCCGGAAACGCGGAGCAGGCCCCTGCAGAATCCACAGGAAACGTTCACACCTTTGACTCGTATCCAGTGAGGAACTTCATGTCTCTGGATCGGAGCAGAACTCCTTCTCGGTTCTGATCTGCTGCCGCTTTGATGATCTGAGGAGAGAAACGCTCAGATGAAGTTTTCCAAACATCCGTCACCAGAAAGCCTTCCAATGAGGCTGAACGGGATTCTGGAGAAAAGGGTCTTAATGTTCTAAAGTAAAACAAACTGAGAACCAAACTTCTGATGTCTCAACAGCTTTATCTTTAAAAAAACCAAACCACAACGTCCAAACTCTCTTCTGCCACCGTTTCTATAAGCGGTCAATGCTCAAAGGCACAAAGGCAGACTTTTACCTCGATGTAGGCGTCGGTGAAGCTCTTGTCGAATCCTCGAGTGGCTCCAAAGTCCAGCAGAGCAACCTGGAGTCAGGAGGACGAGAAAGGTCAGCGCAGAACTCTGAGGACACTTGGAGGTTCTGAGTCCCACTGACCCGGTGGGTTTGAGGGTCGAAGAAGAAGTTGGCCCAGTTTGGGTCGGTCTGCATGTATCTGAACTCGAACAGCTCCCTCAGACATAAGACCAGGATCTGCTCACAGATCTGGAAGACACAGCAGCGGTGAGACCCCGGTCTGAGGACGAGGAGGCTGGGGCGTCCGGCGCCGCACCTCGTTCCTGAGACCCTGAGACAGGTCTGTGGCTTTGTCCAGCGGGAAGCCGGGCACCAGCGTGGTGGTGAGGACGTGTCTGCCGCTCAGCTCCTGGATCACGTCGGGAACGTAGAAGAAGGGGTGGTCCTTCAGCAGCTCCCTGAAACCCACCAACCAGAACTCAGAACTCACGGCTTTGAAGTGGAGTCTCACCAGAGGTCAGCAGCGTTCAGACCGGAAGAGCCGATTCCCAATCCTCCTCAACAGCTGTGCCATCGCCAACTATCATGTGAACCGGTGCTGTTGTTCACCTGTCGGCGTATTTCCTAAACTAAACCAAACCCGGACGTTACCTACTTAAAGTTCCTAGCACACTGCGCCTCCCGAAGGTAATCGCACTCCAGAGCGAGCTCCCGACTCATGACCCCGATGAGATGTTCCGGAAACAGACCTGCAGACGGAGCAGAACCCTGAGAAACTGCTGAGGTGGGCAAGGAAGCAGACACAGAGGGACAAAGTCACCTTCAGGCAGGGCGTGGCTTAAGCTCAGAGCCGTCATGATGTTCCTCACGTCACTTTCGATGCTCTTTGCGATTCCGGGATACTGAAAGGTGGGGGCGTTTCCCGTCAGACGCCTGAACTGCTTCACATTTGACCTCTGTGCTTCCTGGGAGTGAAAACGCTCGGCTCACCTGGATCTTCATGGCCACCTCTCTGCCGTCCTTCAGCCTCCCTAAGTGCACCTGACCGATGGACGCCGCCGCAAACGGCCTCTCCTCAAAGAACTCCAGCTGCTCCCTCCAGTTTGGGCCCAGGTCGCCGCTGATGACTTTCTGCAGGAGGAGCGAGAAGACGGTGAGGAGTCTGAGACCTCTGATTGGTCAGATGTTCCCGCCTCCTTCCTCACCATCATCTGCTTTGTGGGCATGAAGTCTGCGCTCTGCCGGACGCGGTCGAAGATCTTAGCCAGCTGAGGGTTGATGAAGGCCTCGTCTGAGGAAAGAGCGGAAACTTCTGCTTCACATTTGGAAAAAGCCAACATCGGATCAGCTTCTGGTCCCGGATCAGCCTCCAGACCCATTCTAGGTTTCAGTTTTCTATCAAAATCCCGTTTTTGAGACCATCAGCGATGGAAGCGACGCTCCTCTGATAAGTTCATGTGTCATATTCTGGACTGAGTGACCCCGCCCCCCCCCATTCTCGCTCTGATTCTTTTTCAACATCTTGATCATTTCTGTAGTTCAAGTTATTCAAGTTATAAACTGACCAATCAGATGTCTCAGTAAAAGTAAGCGGAGCCTGCTGGCGTTCCAACAGGCTCACTCCTGATTGGTTGCCACAGAAACTCGGACCAATCGCTGCTTCCCGGCTCCAACATGCCGGCGCGTTCCTCACCTTGAATGCTGAGCATCTGTCCAAGCTTAAGAGCAGCTCCTCGAACTTTACAAAGCGTGCGAACAATTCTCTGAGCGTTCGCCTCAGAGAGCAACGGGTTAGAATCCAGAACAGCCTGTTTGGGGCCTGAAAGCACAGAGGAGAGCCGGATTCAGAACATCCCAGAAAAACTGGATCCGTCTGCTGGGTTTACGCATGCACGGCTGAGATGTTCCAGCGAGAAATTCCTCTCATCAAAGTGACCGGATTGGATCTCTGAAAAAAACTTTATTGCTTATTACAAACCACCTTTGCTCTTCCTCACCTTCTTGTTTGAATTTGAAGCTCTTTTTGGCCCCCTCTGCAATGGCGCCAATGCCGAGTCCAAACGCCAGACCTGCAAGAAGCAGAGCTGAAGTTCTGGTATCGCTGATAAACCAGTCAAAGCAAACGAGGACCCTCGGTGAGTTTGGACGACAGCAGAGCTGATGCTGATTTTCCTGGAGACACTCAAGAGGAGAGAGACCTGCTGACTCAGCAGACGAGGCCAGACTCCACCTCATCCATCATGGGGGTGGGACGCTCAAAGCTCAGTCAGATGTGGTTTCAGTTCTGCATTACAGCTGCTGCAGCGTCTGACCTCAGCCACAGAGCAACTCAGCGGTTTTCCCATGAGCCTTTGCTGCTCTGGAGGACATGCAAGCCTCATTTTGGATCATTCAAATTTTTCCACAAAAAAATTCTTCTCAACCAGACTCTGAAGGCCTTACGTTTTTTAGAGAATCTAATGTCAGCGATGACAAAAGAAACTGGGTTATTTTAATCATAAGGTCAAAGGTCATCTGAGTTTTTTCTGTCCTTAAGGAAAATTCGTCTTTATTTCTGTTTCTGTTCGTTTTTAGCCATTACCATGGTAACCATGTGTGATTTGAGTTTTTACAGTTTGTTAAAAACTTCTAAGATAAAATTCAGTCAAAAACAGAACGAGAAAATCTGCAGAACATCAACACAAAGTACAATAAAAATGCAGATGTTCATGCAGATGTTTACGCAGATGTTTAAGCAGACAGTTATGCAGATGTTCATGCAGATGTTTACGCAGA
>BSAI01000269.1:424202-446359 GCA_036245035.1 Adrianichthys oophorus | reverse complement strand
GCCATTTTGTCTGCAATCACTTTGTCATTGTTCCTTTTCTTGCTCTCGGCCAAGAGTTCAAGCCTCTCTTTCTCCATACTTGCTTGTGTTTCTCCAACAGGAAAGGATGGATAAAAGTTAGCTTCAGCTCGTCTTGGCTTCTTTATTTTTGCGGCAGGAGACAGATCAGTATCAGCTTTGTGTTTAAGTGAGTTCACAGACAACTCTGGACAGTCTTGTCATTTGAGCTGAGTCCTGTAGTTTCCCATTTTGTACTTGAGTCTCTGTTTCCAACCATAGCAGCCGTTGAAGGAACCAGGCTCTTTTAAACAAGGGTGTTTTTTGATTAAGGCCTCTGCAACTACACAAAAATGTTCATCGTCTGGATATGCTCTGTATTTGTAGATTTCCTCTGCTAGCCTCCCCAAAATGTCAGATTTAGCTTGGGAGCTGACGGCCAAAATTTTGTTACTGGCTTGATACGCAGAATTCCCCTTCTGTAGCTGAAGCTCGGTGTCATATGCAAATATGGGTATTGGAAAGTTAATTGGCCATTGTTGCGTCCGCGATGACAGATTCATGGGAGGAGAGGATTACAGTGTCATTTCAGGCCACTGAACTACTGTCCTCTGAGTGAATTGAAGAAAATGATGAGCCTGTTTCAGCAGATGCTTCCTGGATCACCTTGATTGTACCTAAATCTTGAAGATCTAAAGTTGAACTCAGATTAAAGAAGCAGTTATCAAAGTCTTTGTCCAGGTATTGCAGTCTAATGCTGGTTTTTAAACCAAAGGTATCCTTCACCTTGCTGAAAAGTTCATCCATAGAGTCCGGAATGCCATTTGGCAGAGTCAGTTTTTCAGTGTTGTTCTCCCCTAGAATCACCCTTAGTCTAGCAGGTTTTGGACTGGCCATGGCAATCTGAGAAAAGAGCAAAAACACATTTATGTGGGATAGTTTAACATTGGAAGCCTTTCCAAAACATTTATACACAAATCTACCAAATAACTTTTTTTTTTCTTTAAAAAAGCCTGCTATTTAATTTGGACATTTTTTTTAAAATAATGGGTAGTTTTTTTTGTTTTTTTTTTTGTTATTTTTACAAAATTAAATTAATTTAATTATCTAAAAGAGAAATCAACAGTAACATTTCACAATTTCTAAATCTACTATATTTTATTATCTCACCCTTTACACGTGTAAATATCTTTTCGCTGTAACAAGACGCATTCCTCTTATCCTGTAGTCTTCTAGTGGATATATATCTTTGAGGTCCAGTAGTTCTTTAAGCTTCAGTTCTTTGTCTGCTGATGTTTTGAGTTCAAAAGATCTGTAATGTTCCATATACCAACCATCAAGTTTCTTCACAACAAACATTAACTGTTCTGCCTGGATCAAAATTTGGATGATTTCAATAAACTCTGGCAGACCTCCCAATGAGCCATGGACCAAGATCATCCCAGATCTGTAATGAAGTCCATTAAATGTTGCACTTTTAGTTAGGCTAACAGTGTCCACATTTGAACATTTTTCCTTGAGAACATCAGCAAGTCCCTTGTCAAGAACATCAACAACTACAGTGGAAACATTTGTCACTTCCAGAGGTGGCTTACAGGACCCACACAAATGTAAATGATGTGCCATGTTAAACTGGTGTTTCTCAACAAGGGAAGAGAGCACATTTTTAAAACACTTGATATTCATTGCAACCTTTTTAAAGAAGCTATGTTTAGCTTCAAAACGCATAGACCATAAGCCTACCAAAGGAACAAATTGGCGAATCAAGTGTGGGTAATGCTCCAAGAAATGATGTTTAGGTTTAAGGTCACAATGGGGAAAACATTCTTGAAAACGTGTTCTGTGCTCAGATATCTTAAAATCAAGATGAGCAAGTGAGTCTTCAGAATGAACAGGACAGACAACAAGTTCAACAATATCCTTTAGGTCTGTCAAGATATGCCATGCTGGCACATCGTATGGATCTTTGTGTCCAATCAACAAAGGCAAAAATCGAATCAAACTCCAGTTCTCATGTGCATTACCCCCAACACTTTTTTTGGAAGCAAAATTCAGAGCAATGGGATGAGGTCGATTAGTTTTATCTGTCCCTTTGTACTTGAAAGATGATATTGCTTCATTTAACGTTGACAAAATGAATTACTTTTTCATAATGAATACACCAAGGCACAAAGCTAATTCGAAAGGAACAACTCCTTCAAAAAGATCATGTACAATGTTTGGAGGAAATCCTGTGGTAATGTCAAAATAAGACAAATGTTGTGATAGAACACAAGTGGACTTCACACCACAATAATTGGGTAATTCATTTTCTTCTAAAATTTTTAAGTGTTCCGCATGAATGCTTTTAGTTCTCAATGGAAATTCACCACTTTTTACCTCTGCAGTTTGAATTTCTGTTTTAGTTGCTAGGCAAAACCTGCATATGTATGACCCTGTGAAGTTTTCCACAAAGCCACCTATACTGTGGGCAGCAAGGTTGTCCGCAACTATACAAGAAACTGTCCCCTTTACAACTTTACCCAATTTTGACACAAAAACACCTTATTGTTCCAAAATGACAAGTTCATTGATTAAAGGTTCTAAAACTTTTTCATAACCATAGCACTTCAGATCATTTGTTTTGATTAATGCAGCCAGATAGATGGAAGACAAAGCAGAGTTACATCCAAGTGGTAAATTTCCAAGAATCCAGTATAAAGCACACATTTTACTATTGCTATTTTTACAGGATTTGTTATACTGAGAGCACTGGCAATATTTTGAACAACTGATTGATCAAACTGGCAATTGTTTTTCTGAAGTATTTGGTTTACAGTTTTGCATGTAATTGGCAGGGACAAAGGGCCAATTAAATAGTTCAACTCTTGCAAAAGCTCATCTATAGCTGCGTTTGACACAAGAAAACTCCTTTCTAACTTAAGTAGAACTAATGCAAGTTTAACCTCAATGTCCTTCTCCAATTTTAGGGCTTCACTGTTGTTCAATGCAAAATCAGGATTAGCCTCTGCACAACTTTCCTGATCAGAAATATCTTTATCACTTGCACGTAACTGTTCCCCACAACTTAACTGTTTGTTTTGAACAATACCAGGCTTAAATGCAGTGCAACTGGCAGAATGTTTTCTGCATTTATGACTTTTAAAGTTCTCATATATGTTTGTTTCATAAGCACAATCCAGAAACACACATTTGACAGTTTCCTTATTCTTAAAATGCTGAAATATGTGCTGAAAAAAGTCCTTGTCAGTGTAAAGTTGATTGTTGTCACAAACTGGGCATAGAAATGTGGATGAGTCTTTGCTGACAGTTTGCTGGACTGGATGATTTCTTGATAAATGGCTCAGTAAGGCATTCCAGGTCTTGAATCTACATACACAAGTTAAATAAGTGCATGGATAGGAATACCCACGTCCGTAATGCTGGTGACTTAATTTGTAGTGCTTGAGCAATTCAGACCTCCTTGGAAAAGCCCTCTCACAGTCTTTGCATCTCCACATGAAGCACAATGCTAAAACAAGAGAGGGACAGTTTATAGTGTTTATGTCTGAAGTCACTTTTAACACCAAAACATTGACATTTTATAAATTTAACCAGTATGATCCTGCATTTTGGGAGGGTTAAGCAGTTCACCATAAGTATTATAAGATATAAGGACGACTAAGACTTGGGAGATTGTTGTTCTTTAGAGAGTATTTTAAAGACCCCCTCAATCTACATCAGTATAACTGTCACATGAAAGTCCAACATAAAACAATTGTCTAACTTTAATGAATGTGTGAGTAATTATTTTTATTTCACGTAGTCATTTATTGTATGTTAATGTTAAAATTATTTGACGTTTCAAACCACGTATGTATTACTTTAACTAGTCATGCATTAAAAATTTGTTAATGAGCTATTGGTGCTGGAGTTTAAGTATGAAAGAGTCTGTAAAAAAAAAAAGAATATAAAAAAAGCTTACCTTTTGTTAAAAGATTTCTGTTGTTCAAGCTTGTAAAAATAGAAAGGAAAGAAGTGGTTAAGAAAAAATGAAGTCCTACATCTTTCATGTGCAGTACACTGCTTATCAAGCACATTTCTAAATTGTGTATAGAAGATATACATGCAAAGGCATTTTGTTTAGGCAGACATATAAATAAGAGCGGTTGAATTCAACTCTCTGGACAGGAGAACTGGACAGTCACTGTAAACATGATAATTGTCGACTAACTTTAATATTGTCAGAGCCACTGGGATTGACTTTCAAGGGGGTTTGGCAGTAGGGTGGGACTGTATCGGTATAGTACAATATTAGAGTTCTGAAAACGCTACTACACCAGTATTTTTTAAACACTTAAAAAAAGGTTTATTTTTTTAACACAAATGATTTAATAAATTGGAGCCTGTCTCTTTAAACTACGTAGTTTTTTCTAGACAGGAACTAGGTTTCCATTTAAGACTGTTTTGTCTGAAAATATTTACAGTTCAAATTCAAAGACTGAGATGAGCCACTGAACCCTGTAACAAGACGTGTTACAAAGCAGGCTATGTCTGGCTAAAGAAGGCAACACTTACATTTTTTTGGAGGACAACCAGCGGATTTGTTCCGCAAATTTGGTCAAGAGCAAAGGCAATAATGTTTTTAATCGGTTCTAAGCACTAAAGAACTAAACCTCCCTTTTTCTCTTCCTGATCTGTGGGTTAACCCGTGACGGTAAAAGACGCTGTGGCGGGTAATCGCTAGTTTAAAAAAAAAAAAAGAAAAGAAAAAAGCCGACTTTCCCGAGCTGAAACATGTCGGTTGTTAATATATATTTAAAAGACGAATGTCATAATTATGAAAGACAAGTTCCGCTAAACAGATCAAATTAGGTGTTACAGCTGTACAAGTCGAGTCACACCGGTTAGCACACTTGGTCTGAAGCGCCCCACCCCCATAGGATTTCACAGGAATTAAGGCGTTCGGCGGGAACTCAGCCTTCAAAAATTTTAAAATCGGCACCTGACGGTTAGCCTACGTTTTGAATTGAACTGATATCCCACCTCCAAATTAAAACTACAACAATGCCTCCACACATATATGAATGCCAGTGTAACACAAGATTTTTAAGCTCTAACATTTCTCTTGACACTAAAACTGAAAAGTACGCAGGGGTCTGCGAAATCTGAACTCTGTTACGAAAACGTTTGATATCGGCCGACAAGCGCAACCAATCAAAATAACGGCAAAATTATTTGATTAAACACTTTCTTTAGGTTCTATATAAACCATACACAATTATCACCAAAGCAAATAATTAAGTAAGATGAAAGTAAAAAAACCTCTTCTTGTCAACTATAGCCTAAATACTCTTTTTAGAGTGTGGGGCTCTCTGTCAAATTTTCTTCTCCGCCTTCTCCGCCACCGCCTACTTCCTCATGGAGGTTCGATGCTTGTCCAGCCCTGAAGCGAGACTCGCCAATTACTCCTGGCTGCTATGTGCAGTGTGTTTTTGGGAAAACTGGGTATTGTAACGTAGACGTTGAGGCACGTGGATCCATTTGCAACTATTTTTTGTTTTTTACTGCTACTGTTACAGTTCAGTCCATAACTCAAGCCTCCGACCACCAGGGGGAGCTCTCGTTGGAGTACTGACTCTTCAGTTTCCTCACTACAACTTCCATCAGCCACCGGCTCCTTCCTGCACAGCTGTTCACCGTTATAATTATGATCTGACATTTAAAACCCATCCAGTCCACTCACTTGTGTGAAGTCTTGTTTGTTTCCTACAACAGTCTGAGCAGTTTCATGCTTAGTCTCCTCCATGTTTTGACCTTTGCCTGTCTTCTCGTTATCCTGTCTTGCAATCATGATTTTGACCCATGACTGGACTTGGACAACGATTATGTCTTGCCCATGCTCTACATCATTAAACCGTTTGCATATGGATCCATACATCTCCGCCTCTTTGTTATAGAAGACTTTGCCTAACTTGGATCCAGAAACGAGGGTACTCACCCCATCGAATTCGGCAAGATTTGTGGTAACACAATTGGAACATAGAAGACAGCTTCATTGTCTGACGGCATCCACCGAATCCATTATGGTGTTGCTACCAGCTAACTCAATGGTTATTCCAACATCTACGGTGCCGTTCCACTCTGCGCCGGCCTCCACCCTGTCTGCAGAATCAGGGGATTCTGTCCATTCGGTCCACATCTCTCTTTGCCGGATAAGTTTACGGGGAAACCTAAACAGTGCAGCGGGTTCCTTATGCAGTGCCAGCTGTTTCTCCACCAGCATGCTCATTTCTACTCCACAGAGGAAGCCAAGGTTTCCTTTTTGTGTTCCCTGCTCACTGGTGAAACCTTAGGGTGGTTAGCCACAGTCTGGTCAGGAGGTTCGATACCTTTCCACTCCTACACTGAGTTAACTCGACGGCTGCATGCCGTCTTCCAGCATGCCAGCAACGGAAAGAATTCAAGTGAGCAGCTAATGGACAATAAATAGGGAAAGAGCATCGAGCAGCACGACTGTCATTTGAGGCAACTGCTAGAACACATTTGAAACATCAATCTGAAACTGAATAAAAGTAAGTGTAAGATAAGAATGACTTCCAAATCACCTGCACTGGATCAACACGTGCTTAGTGAGCAGGGACTCAAGTCAGATCCGCAAAAAATCAGAGCCATTCAAAACATGGCTGCACCAGAGGATAAAGCCGTGCTCCAGACGTTCACTGTGTTATTGCAATACCTCTCTAAATGTATCCCTAACCTCTCAGACATCAACGCCACTCTAAGGAACTTGGAAGGAAACATGGAATGGCATTGAGTAACAGAGCAGCAACAGAGTTTTGACAAACTAAAAGCACTGGTCATCCAAGCAACAGTACAGAAGTACTATGATGTGAACAGGCCAGTTACATTGTCTGTGAATACTGTCTGTAATACTGTCCTGTCTGAAATTGTTATTCAAACATGTAGCTGTTATTTAAACATGCAGGTGGTAAATTTACACTTCTATGTCCACAATACCCTCATTAAAAGATCCTCTTTGGGTTCAGTAACCTCTAAACATTTACAGAGGTTTTACACAGAGGTATTTCATTTACATACCTTGAAGACAACTGAAAGTGGAGGATATCAGCTAACTTACCCTTAAACTTACTTGGGTATGTGACGTAATCTGCTATGTGGAACAGGTCCCAGGTGTGATTGTAATGTGTGTGTGTGTCTGTGAACAGGCCCCGCCCTTTTGATAAACATCTAAATGTGAAAGTTATAGTGATAAACCTCAAACAGCTTGTTGCTTCTTTTTGTTTATAATCGTGCCCCACCTCTAATCCCCCACCCTCTTCGGTCTTCTGTCCACATAGAAATGTTCACAAATATATAAATAAAGTTGATCCTCAAATACCACAGAGATTATGAGCTCCTATTTGTCTGCAGATCCATAACCTCCTATAGTAACAGGACCATCTGTCCACCAGTATGAAGTGGTTAAGACTAAATTTGTCAAGCCTTTGAATAACTTTGAGTTAACCCCCCACCCCCAATATCAGCAGCAACAGAGCTGAAAGATGCTGAAGAGAATCAGATTTTTACTGAATAAAATCTAATCTACATGTTTCTGTTTACACCTTGCTGTTTGGATTTGAAGTGATTTAGAATTGAGTTTTAACGGGTTAAAAATGTGGTTCTCAACTGTTGGGAACAACATACCTCCTTCAACACTGGTACTGATATAGTGTTGAGCGCCCTCTACTGGACAATTTTCTCTAAAATACCAGATAAAGAAAAAGTCTTGTATTTTTCTGAAAAATGAAACGTCAGAAGAAATACATCAATATTGAGATCTGAAATGATCAAAGAACAGTGTCTCTGTATATTTGTTCATGTTCGTATTAAACCTGATGCAGATCAAGTTCCTGTAAGGAAAAATCTCAAAAAAGATTCATATTTTAAATTATTTTTTTAATATCTTTCACTTTTTTAATTTACAAAAACAGTGGATTTGTGACAGCATTTTTTAAAATCAACAAATGAACGTGTTCACAAAGCATGAATCTACAGAGCACAAACATGGACTTATATCATCAGGGAGGGGGCTGGCTGCCTGCTTTGCATGTGTCTGTGGTGATGGAAATAGGGTTTGACTTTTTTAGGATGACATTCAAACATGTCCTTTCGACATAAATCCTCAAAAATCTATTCAGAACCAACAAAAGCAGCATCTTTCACCATGGTAAGTATCTGTGTTCACTGGCATGACTCTAAAGATCAACGCCCATCAAACACTGAGGAGATGAATCGATCTGCTGTTTTTCTGATTACTTTGATCTGAATCTATAGCTACAGGCATGGACGGGAGCTGAACGCTGCGTCCAGGTTTTCACAAAAATGCTTCATTTTCTTCTTTGTGTTTGAATGTAAACAGTTTTATTACAGTGGCCTTTAGAACGATTAGTTAAAATTGGGGTAAATATGGAAGTGCAATAAGATAAAGTCAGAAGACTGCCTGCTTGAGACAACAAAGACGACCTTAAAACAACAAATTTGAGTAATTAAGTAGCTTCTGTTTGTCAGCACAACACACAATTGATCACTGCAATCAATAATGAGAGGCTGAACACACTCATCTAAAATTCAAACCCTCTGTGTTCTCTCATTTTTTGAAAAACAGGATTGCAGCCTTTTTGATTTGAGGTCAAAGTTCTGTAAAAACCTTCAGTCCAAAGGCAGAACTGTCCTCCATCTCACCGGGTTTCTGAGATGTCAGGGCGCTGGTGTCCACCATAGAAAAAGGAGAAAAGCCTGAAGCCCCACCCCTCGCTGCCTGCCATTTTGAGTCAATATAGTTGACATTTAGGAGGCCAATTTCAATGTCAGTCTTGTTGCTTGGTTTAATTGTTATTTGTCAAATAGAAGTGCTAACCCTAACCCTATTACCAACAAGCATCATTTCACCTGCAAAGCTCTTCATTCAGAGAACATCTTCCTTTCTCTGTGTCGGGGGGGGGCAAAAAAGACAGCAAAGCAGGCAGGGGGTGTGGAGGTGAGTTTACTATGCTTTATCTATAGGACGCTCTGATGATGGGGGGGGGCAGTTTCACTGCAGTTATGGGGAGCAGGGGGGTGTCATCACAGCAGCTTTGTTCACGGGACGATAAACACAATTGTTATTTGAAACACATCTCTGTACCAGCAAGCTGTTTCACACAGTGAAGTCCTGCTGTGTTGCATGCATGCATGACTACGTGGGAATGTCAGTGGGGTCCGTTTGGGTCGGTTCCTTCCAGATGGTGGTCGTGCTTCTTCCGGTTTGCCTCAGGGCTTTGGTGCTCTCACTGTGACACAGAAACAGAGAGCTTTACAGTCCTCTGCTCTGGAGGCGCAGCGGTTCACAAATACAGATGCTGTAGGAATCAAGCAGCACTTTGTCAGCTCATCATTTGATCCAAAAGTTATGGAAGTTTCTTTTTTGGGGGGGGAGGCTAAAACTGTTAAAGTTTTCTTGTGTGTCTCTAATGATCATGCATAATTCCTTATCTGACATCTACCTTTTGTTCACAGGATTTACCTGTGTCCTGAGTCCACTCACTCAACAGCTGTTATACAGATGTGGCTTCGTTCCCAGCAGAATGCCTGAGTCTTTAATGAAACCTTCGTAATCTATCTGAGCTTGTCCTTTCGGTTCCTGTCAGTTGCTGATAACTTTATCAAACAAACAAACATTAAAGAAGAGAAGAATAGATTATAAAAGAAAGACAACAAAACAAAAAAGATAGATGAATACTATCTATTTCATCCATTTTCTTCCTTTCATCTGGGACAGTGTCGTGGGGGCAGTAGTCTAAACAAAGATGCCCAGATTTCCCGCTCCCCGGCCACTTCCTCCAGCTCCTCTGGGGGAACCCCGAGACGTTCCCAGGCCAGCCGAGAGACATAGTCTCTTCATCATGTCCTGGGTCTTCCCCAGGGCCTCTGCCCAGTGGAACATGCCCGGGACACCTCCCTAGGGAGCCGTTTACGAGCCATCCGAACCAGATGCCTGAGCCACCTCAACTGGCTCCTATGGATGTAGAGGAGCAGCGGCTCTACTCCAAGCTTCTCCCGGGTGACCGAACTTCTCACACTATCTCTAAGTGAGCGCCCAGCCACCCTACAGAGGAAGCTCATTTCAGCCGCTTGTATCCAGGACCTCGTTCTTTTGGTCAAGACCCAGAACTCATGACCATAGGTGAGTATTGGAACAAAAATCGACCAGTAAATTGAGAGCTTTGTTTTCTGGGTCATCTCTCTCTTCACCACAACAGACCGTTACAGAGACCGCAGCAAAGGACACCTGTCAATCTAGTCCTTTAAAGTCCCACTCCAATGCTATGTTTTCTATTGTAAAAAATCCCCAGAGGTCTTTTAATTATAATTATCCAGCTTTTAACTAAAACCAAAAAGTCTGTGTCATCATCTAAAGTTGAATTTTTATTTTTTTAATTTATGTATTTGTTTTTTAGAGTGGGGTGTCCTGTTCCTGCAGCTCACTGCGCTTTCAGGGATGAGGATTTAAACCATCTTCACCCACTCAGGTGTTTGACAGCTTAGAGAACTGTAAGCAAAGGCAAGCAAGGAGGCACTTCATATTAGTTTGTCCCAAACAGCTGCAAATACTAGAGATTGTTCATTTGCCCAGTAAATACGTCCCTCACAAATTAGAAAAAACAAATTCCTTTGGCATCTGGTTGGTTTGCCTCTAAGTCAAAGGTTTCTGAGCAAGAACAGCAGATCCACCTCTGTCTGCTCCGTTTCTCATGGTTTCCTCTTCTTCAGCTCCATCATCCACTGCAGACAGAACACACATCGTTTCAGAACTCATGCAAACATCCCAGGTCATGGAGCCTGGCTGGACAAGGCCTCACCAGAGTGTAGCTCCTTCACCAGCGAACACATGGTGTTGGTGATGGAATCAGCAGCAACTAAAAGGTCATTCCGGAGGTTCCTTGGTACATCTGAGGGTCAAAGCAAAAGTGAACCAAGTTAAAGATTGTAAAAAACTACCATGAAACAAACACACCCACCCTGAGCAAAGGCCTCCAGCACATTCTCCCCCACCCCAGAGAAGCAGTCCTGTGGTGTATGAGTTGGGGTGGACCCAGCTGAGGTGGAGCGTATGGGCATGGGCATCGAACATCCGGCAATATGACTGGGGGAGGAGTGGGGGGAACCTCCAGACTGCGACTGAAAAGAGGAAATAAAAAACACATTTTTGAAGCTAACTTTTTAAGTCATTGAATGGCATGTTTTGAAAGGGATTTTAATGTTTTTTCTAAATTGTTTGGTTTTTGTTAGCATTTTGCTGCTAAATAAACATGTTTTTGTTGTGCTCAGCATATTTTTCGTTTATCTTCATCATCTGTTTTTGGAGGTGCACCTTCTCTTTGCAGCTGCTGGATCTTTACGCTTGTCAGCCTCAGGTTGCCTCCTTCCTTCACTTGTGAACAACAGGAGCTCCTTACCTACCTGGAGAGGGGAAAGCATCTTTTTCTGGTTGAGGACCGCTTTCTAAGACTTGGAGGCAGTCCAAACCTGCCCATCAGTTCTCATTTATTTAGTTTTATTTAACCTTTATTTAACCAGATGGAACCCGTTGATCTCAGGATCTCTTTTACAAGGGTGACCTGGCCAAGTGGTTATAAAGTTATAAAATGTAGGTGTGACAAAGTGACAGGGCAGGTCAATCGTTTGGGAGGTGCAAAAGTTGAGCAGCATTACAATAAATAGAGTACAGTAGTTTTACAGTGCATTGATTAACATCAGAGTCAGAAACAAGAGCATTGATTTATGGAATTTTTCTCAAAGCTATACAGAATGATCTAAATGAAGCAGTTCATACCAATTTAGCTGGGTTTGGATAGAGTTCCAGGCAGAGGAAGCAGAGCAACTGAAGGCTTGTTTTCCAAATTCAGTTTGAACTCGGGGAACATGCAGATAAAAGATATCACAAGAATGTAATGCGTAGTGACTGAACCCTGTGGTATACCTTTCTGAATCTCACGGACAGGAGAAATGGAGCCAGATATTCATACAGACTGAGATCTGTTAGACAGACAGTTGACAAACCAGGCCACGCCTTGATCGAAGATACCAATTTGATAAGCATTTTTACCAGGAGAGTGTGATCCACGGTGTCAAAAGCTTTAGAGAGGTCTATAAAGAGTGCAACACAGTCATTTTTGGAGTGAAGTGCCAGGATAACATCATTTAAAAAATTTCAAAGTGATTGTAACAGTACTATGTTGTTTTCTAAAGCCAGACTGAAAATCAGGCAAAACGCAGTTTGATTCTAGAAACTCCTTCAGTTGTTCACTGACCAGCTTTTTAAAGATTTTTGCTATGATACATAACTTGGAGATTGGCCTGTAGTTATTTACCTCCGGGAGGTCTCCTCCTTTAAGAAGGAGAAAGGGAAAGTACAGAAGCAGATTTGCAGACTTTAGGAATTTGATCATTGGTCTTGTCTTTGTGGTGAGTAAAGTTCCAAAAAAAAACCTCTAAATGGAAAAAGATTAATGAGATTTAGAGGGAATTTCAATTAGATTTTTATGGTCCAACTCCTTTTTTTTCTTTTTTTTTTTGCTTTTTCATTTGTTTTATTTGTCAACATTTATCAACAACAAAAATGTCTCACTAATAGACATATGTATGACACCATTTTAGATAAATCCTACAGAATTAGTACAATGAGGTTTGATGAAAAACACTTTTTTGTTACATATGGTCAATGTAACAGAATTGTTTCTCATGTTTTCAGTGTTTCCAGTTGCAGGATTTCTTTTTCCCTATTTGTAGATGATGGTTTCTGGTTATTTCAGATGTTTAATCATCCACATCACTGTCAGAAATAACATCCCATCAACCCATATCTTCTGTTTCCTTCTGAACATCCACACAGCTTATAACACACTTATCCACAAGTCAGTCTAAGGCAGTTTTGCTGACATACAGGAACATTTGTCTGTTTCACATTTGCCTTGCTCGCACATGCAGTGAACCAACTGCAGCTCACTTAGAGGAGCAGGACACATGATAACTTTCAAACAATTTCTTTTTTTTTTTTTTTTTTTTTTTTAAACTTGTCCTGTCCAACAGCTGAGTAGACAGATATGAGCTGAAAGCCTCTTGCATTAGACAGATTTTACTCTTACAATCGGGGGTTATAAATCATTGGGAACACAAATTGTATGTTGGTATAAGGCCCTTTTGTAATTTAAACGAAACTTTATTAATATTAATTTTGTTTGTGTTCTTTTTGTTGGACCGGACGGAAAAATAAAGGGGGAAGGGGGGGGGGGCACGGTGGATAATAGATTTTAGAGGATGACTAATGGAAAGGGAAAGTAGAGTTGCGAATCTACAGGCAACAAAATGTTGGAGCCTATACCCATTAAAATAGTGTACCCTGCCTTCGCCCATGAGTAGCCGGGTTAGGCTCCAGCAACCCCGTGACCCCGAAAGGGATAAAGCGGATTGGAAAATGAATGAATGAATGAATGTCTTCAAGATAACAGACATTTACCACTGCCCAAATATCAAAAAAGCTGTTGACATTCTTCCTGGGGTGACGTTCCTAAGGAAGTGCCCAGGTCCTGTGGGAAGAGGCTTGGCCACTTGGAACTCATTTTGAAGGCCCAACCATGAGCCTGGCTTTGGCGTGAAGCCTCAGGGATGTTGGCTGTAGCAGAGTCTGCTCCAAGGACCGATCAAGCTCTCCAACCCCCTCCACAATGAGGTTGCAGTTCAAGGAGAGGAGTGGGGCAGAACCAAAAGGGGGAAACAGTACAAGAACTAACAAAGCTGAAACTTGAAAACCAAACAATCAAAAAGACTTATAGTGATCTGAGGAAAGATTTGGAAAATTCAAACTTAAACCAGGTTATAGTGAAACAGGAGAACAGAGAAGCTAAGGAGTTTGTTTCCAAACATCCCAGCATGGAACGCATACATCCCAGATGAACGACTGTGGCTGTTTTAGGGATTCTGCTCAACAAACACAAGGAAAGAGAATTGATAAGAGGAGAACTTACAGCCTGTTTCTGCTCCTCATCCTGGCCAGCAAACAGAAGCATGAAGGGACAGCAAGAGAAGAAGGGGACAATCACATCTGCAGCACAAGTAAACAAACCTGTAAGACCAAAGCTCCTGGTCTTCAAACCTCACAGCTGTCACACTGGCACGTCTGCAGGGTTCAACAGCTGATTCCGGACTCCGGGTGTGGATGCAGAATCAGGATTTACCTTCAACAACCGCATGAGGCCCTCCAGCTGCACCATCAGCTCACGCCTACTCTCCTGCAGAGCCGACATGCGCCTCTCCAGCTCGTCTTTCCTGTGCCTGTCAATAAAAAGCAGGCAACCTGATGAGATTGAGCCACAGCTTTACTGCTACTGCTGTTACTGCTACAATACTGTTGCTACTGTCACTGTTACTGCTGCTGTTCCTGTTACAGTTGCTACTACTGTTGCTGCTGCTGCTGTTGTTACTGTTAGTTCTGCTGTTACTGTTGCTACTGTCACTGTTACTGCTGCTGTTCCTGTTACAGTTGCTACTATTGTTGCTGTTACTGCTGTTGTTACTGTTAGTGCTGCTGTTACAGTTTCTCCTATTACTGCTGCTGCTACAGGGGGTCGCATTAGTGGATCCACACCTCAGCAGTCTGAGTTCAGTCAGGAGGGTGGGGTTCTGCTGTGCCTTCTCCGGCGTGGGCTGTGACGCCTGCTCATGCTCCAGACGCAGACGCTGGATCTCCTGCAGGATCTCTCTGAAGCACAGAAGATCATACAGGAATTAAACTTCGGCTTAAACTTCATGGAATCAAAGAACGGTCATTTCTGCTTTTTCTGAATTTTTACAGAAATAACTTAATGAATATTAATCAAAAAATAAAAGTTGAAAGTCTTTATTTTGTTTTTTTTTTTGTTTTTCATGTGGTCGGATAACATTTGCAGATGTTTTATGAGAGGAGCCAAAAAAACATAAACCCTATTTTTTAAAAGTTTTAGATATAGTTTACCTTGAGATTCTGTTTTGGCTGATATTTAACGGAAACTTAAACCTATAAAAATTAATTAATGACTTAACTGTAGAGAGTAAAAGGACAAATAAATATGATCTGTTAAAATGAAGCCCTCTCAATCTTCTTCACTAATGCATTCTACAAGAGTAAATTCAGGACGACCTCTGAAACCCTGAAGCTGGTAGTTTTTCAGGAACCTGAACTTCAGTGATGGATTTAACCTGTGAAGACCCAACTTACGGTCACAGGGCTCCAGCTCAGCAGTCTGAGATTAAACCTCCTCTGTCCTCATCAGCCCTGTGAAATAGAAGATCTGATTCCATCTCGATAGTTTACTGAGATGTTGCCCATAATTCCTGTTTTATTTGACATGTGGTCAGCGTGAGCTTGTGTCCTGCTGCTCCATTATTGTTTGATATGAGCTGGAACAGTAGTCTGATAACACATCACCTTTCAGGTTTATATCAGTGAGGCCAGTCCTTGCTATCTCACTATCCAGGTATCACAGCAGTTCTTCACCTGGGAATGTAGTCTCCCAGTAGAATCATAGAGTTCTAGGGACTATTAAAAGGCCTAGTTCTCCGTACTGTTGTGTGGCTGTAAGGCACAGCCACAGCAAGAGATCTGTCTGTGACTTGGAGGCATTCACCAGAGTGAAGGACAGGGTTGTCATGTAAGGCTGAGCTGCAGGGGGCTTTAAGCAGACCCTCCGGTCTCTTAGGGTTCTTGTTTGATGGTATAGATTTTACCTGTTTTTGTTCTCCAGCTCTGCGATCAACTGCCTCTGCTGCTTGTTAGCATCAAAGTTAAAGCTCAGGTCTGCTGGTGGACACTGCTGCTGTAAAGACAGAACCAGGTTCAAACTGGTGAACAGAAGAACAATAAGGTTCTGAAGGCATAAGTGAGGCTGGAAAAAGCTAGTTTTGGTTGATCCTTTCTGATTTGAGGATGCCCAGTGTGTGTATATGTGTGTGGGCAACCCATCCTCACTCCCAAGTTGTCACAAATTGTCACATGGGTAAGGAGCCCTCCGGTAAAAAATTGACTCTTTGGGTGTCCCCAACTTGTCGTTTTTTTGACGCGCTGGCTCATCCAATTAAATCAAAGCTCCAGAACCTCCAGGCCGCAAACCCGTACCGGTCTGGTGTCCGCGTACCCTAACCTTAACCAGGTACCCCAGACCTAACCATAATCTGGTACCGGACGCAGATCAGTACCGGTTCCAGAAGCAATACCGGTTGTGGACGCGGTACCAGGTTTGGTCCGCATTCAACATCGTGTCAGACAAAACGACTGGACCCCTGACTTAACCAAAACAGCCGGAGTGACGCAGAGGGCTCCTTACCCATGTGTGAATATGTGACGACTTGCAAGTGAGAACGTGTTGGTTTAGGTAAATGAGACGCTGGGCCTTCAAGGAAGGCAGAAAAACATGTTATATGTTTAAATCAAAAGCAGAACAAGTGAAAAACTGACTGCAGAGTTTCCTGCTTCAGCTGCCAGCCGGGCGGCGTATCGCGCAATGAGGCGGTGCTCTTCATCCAGACGACTGGGACTTTCCAGGATCCTGAAGAAGATCAAACTGATTATTCTGACTTCCCACATCAGTTTATGGAAGACAAGCAGCCTGTTGGACAGACCCAAGAGTGAAATGGAATCACTAAGCAAAGGATGATAAGAACTGAAATCTGTTCTTTCCTCTAAACAATAATCTCTTCCTCTCCTTTGTAATTTAAAATGTTCACCTGAATGAAATTAAAATCCATATTTCAGAAACTCTCTGACATATTTGAAGAAAGCAGCTTTCATAATAAAGTACAACTGAAACTCCCGTGAAGCTTCTGCATTTTAAAATAGAAATAAAGGATTTTACATGATAATAAACAAACTCAGATCTTCATCCATCAGCAACCAGAAGGAATCTGGGTTAGGGTCAGGTGTCAAATCTACAGTAAGAGCATAAAAAAACACCACTCTTGCATTTGGGTTACATGTTGAAATCACCTTATCACTTATTATTACACATTCACTCACAGAGGCCCATGGGTTTTAAATAACATACATTTCACTTAAAAAGTTTGTTCAATTTTATACAAACTGAAAATTTTACAGCCTACTTTGAAGCAATCCTGATAGTAAACTCAAGAAGGGCTACAGAAGAAAACTAAACACCAGCCTAAAATACAAATGTGCAAATAATGAAAAATTAAACTAAATTAAACTTGAAAACATTTGTGAACATAAGGATTTGGGGTTAACCTCCCTTTCTCTCCTGAAACTCTGCATGGTTTGGCCTTCACCAGGCCATCAATTTTAGGATTCAAATCCTGTGTAGCATTACTGACGTCACCGCTGCAGTAAATGCAGAATGATGCTTTTCAGTCCAGCTAATAGTTGGTTGATCTTCTCTTTTCTTAACTGCCCCTGCAAATGGAAAAACTTTTCTTTATAGTGAGTCTCATGGTGGCACTGAATGTTATATTCTTTGAGCACTGCGACCTGTTGGTTACATACCAAGCACGCGGGTTTTGCATTCAGGTCTGTGAATTAATAAAACTGTTCATTTTTCTTTGAAAGCCCAGCACTCCGCGTCAGCCTTTCTTTTTTTTGACGACATTTTGGTAACTGTGGGTCACACCTGATCATTTTTATAGCAACATCAGTGAGGCTCAGGGAACCAAACTGCATCTGCAGACGAGGCACGCGCCTGCAAAGATCTGCTGTTTATGCATCTCTTGCCATGACGGTCTTGCTGCTTTTCCCCAACATTCTTATTTTTTTCTTTTCACAACTGGGCCGGATTTAACAATGTGGTGGGTCGGATGTCATTCATTCATTCATTCATTTTCCAATCCGCTTTAACCCTTTCGGGGTCACGGGGTTGCCGGAGCCTAACCCGGCTACTCATGAGCGAAGGCAGGGTACACCCCTGGACTGGTCGCCAGTCTGTCGCAGGGGCCACAATCACACACCCATGCACACTCACATTCACACCTAGGGACAATTTAGAGTGACCAATTAACCTGTGAAGCATGTTTTTGGACGGTGGGAGGAATGCACGCATGCACGGGGAGAACATGCACACTCCACACAGAAAGGTCCCCCAGCCAGGACTTGAACCGGGAACCTTCTTGCTGTGAGGCAGGAGCGCTAACCACTGCGCCACCGTGCAGCCCGGGCCGGATGTCATAGACCATTATCTTCCAGAGGAAACTCCAACCACTGAAATGATCCAAAATGTCAATGGTGGTTCATGGGATGCAGGCAGGATTGGTAAAGCCTCACGCATTATTCAGATGCTCTGCCAAATATGAGACGTTCTTCTTGTGTCAGATCAGAACATCAGTCCAGAAATTTAGTGGATCATCCAGATGTTCCTCTGGGTTCTGGTTTCTTTCTCCTTCAACTCTCCCATGGATCCACGTTTTGTCCAAAAGTCTCTTTCTGACAGTTGGATCATGACCTCTGTCCTGAACAGAGTCCAGTGAGCTATGACCTTCTTCCCATCTTCTTCTGCTTCTTTCATGACCTCCTGGAAGAGGCCTCCTCGTTTTCTCTCTTTTTGGTCTCTGGTGCCTGTGAAGGTTTTCTCCTCTGATCAGCTTCCTCCATGAATGGATGATGGATCTCCTGATTTTCTAAGATTCTCCAAGCTGCAGGAACATCAGTTCAGACTCAAACATGGCAGAGACTTTCTGTTTCAGAATTTCTTTCAACTTCAGAACCACGAGCGCGGATGGTCTCAGCTTTGTTGTAGCCAAGAGGTTTGACTGCAGCTGGTTTGATAGGAACGACCCGCTGGAAACCATCTATCATGGGGTGGATGTAAAATTAACATGTGAGGGCGGGAACAAACATGCTGCTCTGTGATAGAGGATGACACGGGAGTGGATTTTTATTCCTGTCCCGTCCCAATCCCACAGAGAGTAATCCTGTCCCGCTCTGCTCCAAGACCAAAATTTGAAAAATAATTCTGTCCCATTTTGCTCCCGGTAATCTGACTCCCACTTCTGTATAAACTCCCGTTCAAAATAATCCCACTCCTGTCTCGCTCTCATATAGTTTTGTCTTTTTTTGTCATTATGTAAGACATTATATGTAATTGTCATTTTAATGTGACGTTTTGGGGTTTTAATTTCTAAGGTAAACTACATTGTAATTTTTAATTACAAGCTGCATAAGACGTTGCATCACACTCAGCTCTCATACATTTTTTTATTCCGTCTGACTTTCGTACCAGCTTTCTGAACTTATTAGAAGAGTTTTTCATCTTTACTCTTCTCTGGATGTCATTTTTTCTGTCATGGAACTCGTCATGGTTGAAATTCTCTTCAACGCTGCCATTGATATACGACTGCTGCACTTTAGATTTAAGCAGGAAACCGTGACTAGAAACACTGATGGTTTCTGGGTAATGTTTTATATATATATGTGTGTGACATTGTAGGCATATCATTATAAAACTACAAAATGGATCAGCTTCTACTTTTTGTCCTCGTTCTAATTGGTTGTAGTGATGGGAATTCTGGTTCTTCTTAGAGAACCGGCTCTTTGGGATCGGCTCACAAAAAAGAGCCGGCTCTTTGGGATCGGCTCACAAAAAAGAGCCGGCTCTTTCGGCTTCCAAACAGCTCTTTAGGTTCTTTGTTGCTTTATTTCATTTATTACTAACAGCTATATAGAATTATGCACAAAATGAATAAATAATGTAAAAAAAAAGTGTTTTTATTAATATAGGTGTATAATATATATGTGCTGTTATTTACACCTTCCAGATAAAATGTACAAAATAAATGATAAACAAAAACAAGTTTTTTAACTATACACATTTTTAGTTTTTTCCTTTTAAACAAAAACAACAGAAAACACTGCAATCACAACACAAAATACAAATTAAAATGTGCGAAACCAGAAAGAAAGACTCATTCACAATAAAGGTTTGCGTTTAGAAATTCAGTTTTGAAGAAGGTTCTCTGAGTTCTCAGGTGTGTGTACAGGTTGGTTGTAAAACTTTTTTTTAGATGAAATGACTTTCCTGCAGACTCTACACTCTTTCTTTGTCTTATCAATAAAATGAAATGTTTCTTGATTTGGATTCTTTTCCTGCTGTCACTCATTTTCTTTACGTTTCGGTGTTGCTGAAGTTTGTTGTTGTTGCACCTTGATCAAACAGGTTCATGTGCTGCTGTGAGTGTAATCCACCACCCGGCGGACGCCTTTGCTCAGCGCAAGATTATTGACCTCTTTTGCTTGCCATAGCGCAAACACTACCCCGCTTGTTCAAACCGCAGGCGAAAGCATGAATGTATTGATCTATCACATCCGGCTTGAAGAGGAAAAATCAAGAGGGTTAGAAGAAGAACTTGCTCCCATCCCATCCCGGTCCCGTGATCAATGGCAAAGATGACTCCCATACCACAGGAATCCCACGGGAATCCCGTGACCCGCGAGAATCCCCAAAAAATGTCGTCCTCTACTCTGTGATGACAGCTGCTGAGACACTTACACAGTATGGGGGGGCTCTATTGGTCTCTCGGCCTGCTCAGGGAACACGGGATGGGGGGGCTCTCCTATGGGGACACAGCCCAGAGATTTACTGATGGCGTGGCTCAGCTTTTTGGCCGGGGATTTCTGTGAGGTGGGGCGAGAGAAATCACAGTCAGGTCCAGAGTGGGGGTTCTGGCAATCTGTTCCTGACCGCCAGATCCCCCACCACTCTAAAGAAGATCATTTTCAGATTCCTTAGAACTTTGTTTCTGAAAAATTTGAATTAAAAGTTTGACCTCTGAAGATGATCTAAACCCCCCACCCCTACCCCTGGTGAATAATACACGATGATGAAATTGATGAGTCTGTCACTCAGGAAATATCACCATGGAAACCAACTAGAGTTTGGGTTAGAGTCAAAAACTAGGTTTTGCCACTGAAACAGCAAAGTTTGGTTGAAGAGGTTCTTCACAGAACCCATCAGTTGAAGGAGAACAAAAGGAAAACTGCAGGTTTGACAGACTGACTGATGACAGAACCAGGACTCACCTTGGCCCAAAAACAATCAAGTTAATGAACAATTATTCAGTCAAACTGTTGGTGAAATATTAGGTTGTCAGGGCAACGGAAAACTCGCCATCCTGGAATCGTATTCGAAAACGTGACCTCTTACGGTTTCTGATAGTTTGTCATCATGTAAGAAGTGATGTCACCATGACATGAACATAAAAAGAATAAAAAATCTTTGGGAACAAAAACATTAAATCTGTCCGTTCGTCGAGAGATTCAAAACTGAAAAATAAAATACTTTTAAACGCTCACTTGTCTGAAGTCTGAAGGCCCTGAACATCTGACTGACGCAGAAAAATACTTCAAAACTTTCAAGGTACACAAAAAACACCTTGAAAACAGTGAAGCGTGAGCTCTAAACCAAAGACTTTAAAGGAGGACTATCACCAACAAAAACTCCCGTTAAACATTGACTAGTACTAGCTAAGATCATGCCATTATTTTGTCGATTCATTCATGACATTTGTGATATAAAAATAATTTAGAATTTCCTGCAACAATCATGGAAGCCATCATTTTCCTGCAATTTTGCCAAATGAGACATGCAGCGCCTCTAGCAACAGAAAGTGGAGTATTCGATGACGTAGTACTCATCAGTCATTCATGGACAGCAGCCTGGACTGTTCACGCTTTACTGTGTACGATCAATGAGGATTGCTACCGGTTGTGTTGTACTAGAAAGGTCATTGTTTATTTTAGAGCATTGTCAGCCTTATTTGACATAAAACAGGATTTAAGAGTGTTACCAGGAAGTAAGTATACCAAGCTGCTGTGGTAAGAACAATATTATGTTTTGAGGTTGTTTATGACGGTCCAAAGAAGGTCCAAGACGACGCGCTGATTGGAACACATGTAAAGAGATAGCGATAACAGCTGATAATTGAGACTGTCCTGCGTTGTAAGTAAACTGCAACACTTTGTATGAATTTCTCGCATCTTTTGTATTTCTCTTTTGGTTGATGATGGATGCTATGAAGATTCTTTCCCCAGTTTTCTCTGTTTTCTTCTAAAACATCCAACTCTCTGCAACAATGGCTCTCGTTACCGGTCGGCATTGATCCACACATGC
>BSAI01000269.1:348297-372356 GCA_036245035.1 Adrianichthys oophorus | reverse complement strand
ACTACTGCTGTTTACCCCTCATCACAGGCTCCTTTGGGGTAACTACTCCTGTCACGGGGTTGTTACATTACATGACTTACACACAATCAAAATAAACTTATAAATAAACCCGTAACTTTCTCCGGCTCTTCCGTGCTACATACATTAGCATTGTTAGCTAACAGAGCTAGCATCGATTCCGCAAAAATGTCGCTGCGTGTTTCGAAAACATTGGCACGAGTTAACAAATTGGCTTTAGCGTCTAAATAAAAATCACTTTCAAAATTTATTTCACAGCAGAAATGACGCAGTTAACGGATTTAAACGGCTATTAACCAAACTTGTTGACAGACCTAACGTCACCCACCGGGCAGCGCGAGCCCTGCTAGCCAGCTCGGATCCTCCGTGTTTATTATACGCATTTAGGCTCGTGGGGAGAAGTGTCGGCCTGGTTGGTGTTTTGCGAACACGCGTGGGAGTCACACGGACATCGGTCACGGCTTTTGCGCCGTAGGCCTCAGGCTGACTTCATTTTCCCAGGTCAAGAACTCACTAACTACCGTGGGTTGAAGGAAAAGCACCGCAGCCGCGCGGAATACCGTTTTGGCGGCTTCCGCCCACGTCCGCCCGTTCCTCCGCTTCTGCCTCTCCCGCATAGTGGACGTCCCACGGCGAAGCGGAGTCTGACTCGCCCGCTTCAGGAGAAATCCCACAACAGGAGCCACTCCGGAGCCATGTTGGACTGCTGTGACAAGCCACGTGACCAGAAGGGGCGTAACTTTACGGCTACTCCTCCAGACCTCCAGGGGGCTCCTCCAGACTTCCACATCGGCTTCCACAGGCCGCTGCTGCTCCTGAACACCTCCTGACCCAAACCCTGTCCTACCCAGAACTCTTTTCTGACAAATCCTACTCATCAGTAGTTTCTAATCTAATCTTTTTGTTTTAGAATCTGAACTTGACCTTCAAAACCATGAAGATCCTTCTCTGGTTGTTCCCACCTGATGTCATCTTCTGTCCTGACCCAGTTATTTTGTAATCTTGACTTTTATCATCCTAATCTGTCATTTCCAGTGTTGGGAACATTTCTTTAAAAGAGTAATTTGTTTTAATACAAAATTGAAGTTCAAACTAAATGATTATTTAAAAGTAAGATGTTTATATTCAATAGTATTCATATTTAAAAGTAAATTGTTACAAGAGATACGACTGTAAAAATGTTGCTGTGTGTCAACATTTGGATGATTTTATTCAGATTTCCCACGTAAATTAAAATGAGTGAAGCAGACGTGTACTTCAATTGCATGTCAACAGTCAGCAAAAGTAAACAGTCAAAGATTAGAATCTTTACCTCTGTAGTTTGAATTAAACTCTAGCAACCTGAAACAAATGGAAAGAACCAGAGGCCTTATCCAGAGACCAGGCATGTGACTCATGCAGTTTGAGGGAAAGTTCATGGATCACCTCAACTCTCAGATCCAAAAAACTAACGTATCCTTCAGTAACCACAACAACTCACTTTCTCAGCATCACCTGCTCCAGGTCAAGTGATGTTCCAGGTACATTTGTTTCACAGAGACTTCTAAGGCTAGAATGTCCTTTGGATGAAGATACTGTGGATGTGGAACAATAAGGTGAAGAGGTTCAAGAGTCAGCTGGTCCTGAGAAGATACCTGTGGAGGTCTGGCAGAGTTTAGAGGAGGAGGCAGAAGAGTTTCTGTCTGTTTAAGAAGGTCTTGGAGAGTGAGAAAATGACAGGGGAATAGAGAAGAGTTCTGGTTCCATTTTGAAGAACAGAGATGAACCTGCATTGTGTCTTTGCTGATCTAATATATGTATGTTGGCATAAAATATTTATAATTTTGACATGCTAAAACTGCAGCTTCTCTTTTACTGTTATGATTATTACCGTCTGCTATCTGTTCCATATTCTCTGTCTTACTTTTAACATGTTTGAATAAAATGTCAATACCAATGAATTGCTACCAGAAATTAGAAACTGAGGAAAGTATGGAGCACTGGGGTTCTGTCCTATATTTCTATACTTCTCTCTTCAGTTCATTATCATTTACCCAGTATTATATTTTATTTAGTTCTTCATGCCTTGCTTGGTGCAGTGCAATTCATGTTGTCCTTCTTGAGAGATTCTAGGTGGATCGTTTGTGCTCTTGTTCTTGGCCTGAACCTTGCCTCTGGCTCGTCTCGCACCTCCAGCTGTCCCCCAGTTTTATCTGGATGAATACGAACCATTCAAATATGTAGTTGTTTATTCAAACAGATGCAGAGACAGGAGGCAGAGCTGGAGGCAGCAGAGATGAAGATGCTGAGGTTCTATTTGAGAGTAACCGGGATGGATCAGAGTCCATCAGAGGAACAGATCATGGATGATGTTCTAGAGATAAATGCAGGGAAGCAGGTGGAGATGTTTGGACACAATGAGAGGATGAACAGTGATGATGACGATGGTAGAAAGATGCTGATGTTTGAGATACCAGGAAAGAGAAGGAAGACCAAGGTGGAGGTTGATGGATGAAGGAGAACATGAGGGAGGAGGATGCAGAGGAGGTTAGATGGAGGCGGATGGTTGTGGTGCCCCTAAAGGGAGCAGCATAAAGCCAAAGATAGAGTTTGCATCAAATAAACAAAATAAACAACTATGTTCACATTATTTGTACATCTAAAAGAAAAAAAAAACTTTTGGGAATCTAAACAATTTTACGATTGAATTTTGTCCCAAATGTTTTAAAAAATAATAATAATACGAGTTTTCTTGCGTGTTTTCAATAAACTGTTGTTTTTATTTTTCTTAAACGTCTACCTAACAGGAAGAACAGAAACCGCGGCGCCACTTAGCGACGCCTTCCGGGACAACAATGATCTCTGAGTGGAGGGCCCTCCGAGTCCAGATCCGGAGCAGCGAAATCCGGTCCAGGAATCCGGAGTTCCCGCTCTTAGAGAGGGTTAGCTAGGCTAGTTCAAACCGCTTCCCGCTAACAGCCTCCTCCCGCGGTACCGCCGCCCCTGTTACGGCCAGCGTTCAGGCTGCAGACCGTCTCTTACTCCAGACATTCTCTGCTGACGGAGGACTCTGTCCGCCCGGACCTCCCTCGGCGGGCGCCGATCTTTCCGTATCGACGGAGCTAGCCGTTCCGCGCAGCCAAAATGGCGGACGTGGAGGACGAGAGCAGAACAATAAGAATCGCGGAGCCCGCACGGGCCCGCCTCGGTTCCAGTGCGGCGCCACAGACCGCCGATCAGACCGCAGAGCAGGAAGACCAGGTACCGACTACCACCGCCGACCAGAGCGGGGACGGGCTGCAGTCCGTTCCCGCCGCGGAGAGCGCGCCGGTGGGCTTTGAGGAGCTGCCGGACCTGACCAACACCACCATCCTGTACGTGCAGCCCGACGGCAGCCTGGTGGAGGGCAGCGGGCTCACGGCCGAGGAGCAGCAGGCGGTTCTGACCCAGCTCAGCAAGCAACAGGTAGTGCAGGTGACCGACACTGAAGCCGCGCAGCTGCTGCAGCAGAGCCAGCTGCTGAAACCGGTTCAGAACACGGCTCTGGATCCGAACCAGCTGCAGCAGGTCATCAACCAGGTCACCAGGGCTCAGAGCCAAATCCAGGTTTCCCAGCAGAACCAGAAGCCCACTGTTCAAAGCAACGCCTCTCATCAACTCAAGAGCGTGGCGCAGCAGGTTGCCATGCAGTCCAGCGGCTCCGTTCAGGTAGGTTCGGACCTCTGTTTCAGAATTCTGTTTGGTTTCTTTCGATGGGGTCTATAATGAAGGCTTGGGACCGAAAATTCAACTCGACCAGTGTTTAGAACCAAAGTCTTAGTATAAAGATCCAAAGTGTATCCAAGCCCAGAAAACTGTTCAGAAGTGAGTTTGTTCGGTTGTGACGGAGTTCTGTTGCACTAGGGCGTACTTCCATTCCGTTGTGGTGGAGTTCCTTTCCAATATGGCGGGCTTCCGTTACAAGAAGCGAGCTTCCGTTCCAATATGGCGCACTTCAATTTTGTTGTGACGGCGTCCCGTTTCGTTGTTAAGAAGTTTTCTTCCGTTGTGAAGGAGTTCCGTTCTAATATGGCGTAATATGACTTCCATTCCGTTGTGGTGTTTTCTTATGTTATAAAGGATTTCTGTTTCATTGTGAAGGAGATCCATTCCGTGGTGGAGTTCTATTCCTTTGTGGCGAAGTTCTGTCGGGAAGCAGTTTTGTTCTATTTCGTTCCAGTGGAGTTCCACTTATTTCCGCTATTGCAGGGATCTGTTCCATTGTGACAGGGTCCCGTTCCGTTGTGTCCGATTTTGCTCAGTTGTGGCAGAAGTCCGTTCAGTTGTGGCGGAATTTCAATCCATTGTGAGGGAGTTACGTTCCGTTGTGGCGGAAATCCGTTCTTCTGTTCCGGTAGAATTTAGTTCCATTGTGAAGGAGATTTGTTCTGTTCTGTTGTGGCAGAGATCTGTTGTGATGGAGTTCTGTTGTGAAGAAGTGGTGTTGTGGTGGAGTTCCATTCCATTATGACAAAGTTCTGTTCTGTTAGGAAGGAGTTTTGTTCCATTGTGGCTGAGTTCCACTTTAATGGAGTTTCAATCCCTTCCTTTGTTACAGAGTTTGCGTTCCGTTGTGATGGAGTTCCGCTGTAAAAAGAGTCTCATTATGAAGGAGTTCTTTTGTGACTGAGTTCCGTTCACCCGTCTGGGAACAGAACATCTCACTTCTTAATTTTTACGTAGTTCCATGACCTTTTCTTTGGTTTGGACATCTTTTTAGCATTTTCTGATCTGTCATTTCAGACAGAACCAGTGACGATCCAGATCCAGGTTCCCTCCAAACCTGATGGGAGGTCTGGCGTTGCTCTGCAGCAGAAGGTTGTGGGTGCACGTCCCCAGCAGGTGAAGCTGTCGACCAATACCAGCGCGCAGATTATCCACATCCAGCCGGTGGTCAGTCAGACGGGTCAGCAATTCTTTCTGCAGCAAAACCCTGGTGACCCGCCTATCCAGCTGCTTTTGCAAAGTCCCGCCCCTGTTGTTGGCTCCCTTCTGCCTTTGGGACAGAAGCTGACGGGCGCCAGCCCTGTTCCCAGTCAGAAAGCAGCAGCCCCAACCATCAGGGTCGCACCCGCCTCAGTAGTCAAAGTCCAGCCCTCTTCCATCATCAAAGCCCAGCCCTCTGCCTCCTCTGCTTCCATCAGCATTCCTCTTGTTAAACCGTCCCACAATGGTGCAGTGGCTTCTGCTTGCAAAGCACCGTCTGCGGTGCCGGCAGCAGGTCCGGTTCAGATTGCCACACAGGCCACCACTAAACAAGACGTGTTGGCCACGCCTACTGCTAGAAAGGAGAGAGACAAAGAAAAGGAGAAAAAGGTGAAAAAGAAGGACAAGAAAGCCGCCAAGGTCCAAACTCGTTCAGGTCGGGTCTCCCGACCCCCCAAATACAAAGCAAAGGACTACAAGTTCATCAAGACCGAGGACCTGGCGGACAGTCACCAGTCGGACTCTGATGACTACTCTGACATGAGTGTGGAGGAAGAGGAGGGAGAGGGCTCCCGGAGGAATGGTTCTGGTCCCAACAGTGGCCTGACCCTCACCTACAGCCACAAATCCCGATCCCATCGCTGCCAAACCTGTGACAAGGCTTACATTGGCCCTGGAGGCTTAAACCGGCACTACAAACTGAACCCAACCCACGGAGAACCCGACCTGAGCAGCAGCACACAAGTCCCCCCCAACGAAGACAACCAATCAGAGGAGGAGAAGCAAGAGGAGGAGGGGGAGGAGGAGGACAAACCTGCTTCCATGGAAACCAGCAGGGTGAGTACCTTCAGCCAGGCCTTGAAATGTGAAATATTTTCTTGAGGGGGGCTACTTGTGTACTTGGCAACAGATCTTACATTGCCCAACTCATACCATAGAATAATACATATTTAGGAAAATGGGGGCCCTTTCTATGCATTTTCCAGTCATCTGATTTGCAAACAGCAGCAGGAGGGGGGATTTAGTACTGACCCTGTCCTCTATCACTGTTGACAACTATCATTTCCTCCAAACTGTTTTCCTGTGATGACTTATCTACAACACAATTTCCAAAACTTTTGTGTAGGAACCCTGTTTGTAAAGTAAACTTACTTGTAACATTCAAGTAAGTTTACTTAGTACTTAAAAAAAACAAATACTCTTTCCACAAATGGAAAATACCTTTTTCTAAATTTGCCAAGTTGCTTTCATTGTGGACCAAATGTTTGTTCCTTTGACACCACACGCTTTACTAAAGTGAAACATCTGAATTAAATAATACACTTCAAGCTGCAGAAAACCTTATTAAGATCTCTGCGGTCACCACATCAATGACTGACTTACCAGCCAAATGCACTGTTTTACATAGAAAAACCTCAGGGGTTTGATTTTATAAAATTATATTATGGTAAATGCAAACAGAGACATATATTCAATAATTTTCTATACCCGTTTTGTCCCTTTCGGGGTCATGGGACTGCCGGAGCCTAACCCATCCATTCATGAGCGAAGGCAGGGTACACCCCTGAACAGGTCTTCAGTGTGCCGCGGGACCACGATCACACACCCATGCACACTCACATCCACACTTAGGGGCAATTTAGAGTGACCAGTTAACCTATGAAGCCTGTTATGGGACGGTGGGAGGAAGCCGGATTCCCCCGAGATAAACCCACGCATGCACGGGGAGAACATGCACACTCCACACAGAAAGGTCCCCCAGCCAGGACTTGAACCGGGAACCTTCTTGCTGTGAGGCAGGAGCGCTAACCACTGCGCCACCGTGCAGCCTGGGCCGGATGTCATAGACCATTATCTTCCAGAGGAAACTCCAACCACTGAAATGATCCAAAATGTCAATGGTGGTTCATGGGATGCAGGCAGGATTGGTAAAGCCTCACGCATTATTCAGATGCGCTGCCAAATATGAGACGTTCTTCTTGTGTCTGATCAGAACATCAGTCCAGAAATTTAGTGGATCATCCAGATGTTCCTCTGGGTTCTGATATTAAAACTTACTATTTAATTTGACAATTTAAAAATAAAACATTGATTAAAAACAAGATCGATTGCATTTTAAATTGTCACTGGTTTTTTATGTCATGATTCAAATGATAATGCATTTTGCAATTAAACATTCAATTGACCTTTCATTTAAAAAATTTTGCAATTTACAGTTCAATATTAAAATGTATAATTGAATATACAGTTTGCTTTGAATTCATTTTAATATAACTTACAATTTATTGCATTGTAAAATGCCATGCTGTTTTGGTGTCAAGCGATGAAGGCTTGTGATCGAAGGATTGCAGGTTCGATTCCCACCCTGCCCGCCCATGTGTCGAAGTGTGCTTTAGGCAAGACACTGAACCCCACATCGCCTCTGATGGAAGGTTGGCGCCAGTGTTCGGCAGTGGAGCCACCATCAGTGTGTGAATGTGTGAATGGGTCAGTGACTGCAAAGCGCTTTGGGCCTTCAATAGGTAGAAAAGCGCTATATAAGTAAACTCTATTTGCCATTTACCATACATCACACACATATGTTTTGCTGTGAGGTCCTAAATGAAATTTTAGTTTGTCGTCAGAAAGTAGGAGGCGATTGCCTAACTTTTAGGCGGTGAATTTTCACCGGCGATTGACTACTTGTCGGCCCTGGTGACTTTAAATCAGTCTGATTACATATAGGAGCCACATGGAACAGTGCATTAAGCATATCATCGCATCATTATGCATGAGTGTGTAACAACAGTTGTCTCCAAAGAAACACTTTTATTCAACTTCCTGTTGCTGCCGTCAGTCGCTCAGTTTTATGCTCCACTTCTCTCTGGATTCTGTTAAAAATCGCTTCATGTCCTGCTGCTTCAGAAACCAAAACAGAGTGCTACACCATGGTGAAAAGCAGGGGTTGTGTCTGTGTGCATGTGAGTGCGCCCCCTCTTTTCTGCCTCGTGGAGCAAGCTTACCTGCCCTGTGCGAGAGACGGGCTAACCTTACTCCGAACAACTTCATTGTTTCTGTCCTACTCTTTGTTTCTGACTTGCAGTTGCGATACAAACTTACGGATTATTACACATTAATTTAATGCGGGAATTTCCCACATAATAGGCTTAGTTTACAGGAATTTATTTTACTATACACGATTCCCGCGATCCTGCAGCAAAATTCAGGCCTTGCTTCAAGGTGGTTTCAGATTTCTGGGTTCTGTTTTTAAGATCCCGTTTGATGAAACTCATGTTTTTGGTATTTATGAATATGTTGTTATGGTATTTTTCCGATGATGAACACATTTAAAGTCCCACTCCAACTATATATATATATATTTTTGCTTCTGGTAAATGGGTGTGATTTATTTGATGCAAGAGTAAAAACAATCAAGACCTCTTGACTAAAATTTTAACAAAGACCTGTTTCCATTTCTTACTTCCCCAATTTCAGTTTTGAGGTATTTTCCTGAAAATGATGCAGACTATTGATCCTTTTTTTCAAACTTTTCAAACTATCGTTTTATTGCCCCTCTTACTTTTATACCGTCTTTTGCTTCAAAAGCCAAAGAGATTCATTTTAAAATTAATGAAGTTTATCCACACTCTATCCATCTTTCAAGGCGTTTTGGATTTGATTGGATTTGCCGTAACTGTACGTTTTGTAACACACATCTGGAAACAACAGAACATTTTTTTCTGACTGTATGTTTACATCAACATTTTGGGAGGATTTGTTTCATTGGTTCACAAAATGTTTGCATATCCCTTAACTTAAAGAAAATCTTTTTATTTAATTTTTTAAAATAAATTGCACAGTGTAATGATTGATACAGCAATAATACTTGGTAAATTTTTAATACATAAAAGCAAATTTCTAAAATCCACACCAAAATCTTTTGTTACAACTTTTTTTGTCATGTGTTAAACATGTAAAAACCAAATTTGCTGTACTGCTTTACAATAATTGTAAAAGGATTGCAATTTTTGAAAATCTCTAGCGTCTGTTGATTTTAATATTTTTGTGTTTTTTTTTTATCTTTGTCCTTATTTCTTTATTTCTTTGGCCTCTGCTCACATCTCGTGTGTCTGTTGTTTGGGCTTGTCTGAAATTGCATTGTCCTTGAAAATTGTTGATAAAGGCAATTTAAATAAAATCATCATAGGATGATAGCATGATTGTGTAACAAGAGCTTTGTCTCCAAAACAACACTTTTAGGGTTTTATAGACTGGCAAAATCGTTTGGTTCGGTCTGAGTCCGCAAATTTGTTTCGGATCGAGTCCTAAAGATTTTGTTTGGTTTGTATTCAGACTGGCGTCTTGGGAGATTTCTGTTTCGGAGCAAAGCTTGAAAACAAAACCACGTGACTAAAGATCTCTTCAGTCATTGGCCAGGAACTACGAGGTGGGTCAAAACAACATGAGAACGTCAGAGGAGCGGCACTTTAAAGTCCTCATCGAGATGATTAACTTATCAAAACTTTATATTTCGATTACCAGTTTTGAGCGTCAGGAAGAACAGTTTTTACTTGTTACTTTGGTACGGTGAAGACATGCTGCAAGACGGTTACTGGCAAGAAGACGTCTCGTGTGTGCTTTAACTCAGAGGGTGCTAGCAGCTGCAGTACTGAGGAGACGTCGGCTATGAAGGTACGCTGAGAAGTGTTTATGACATGTAGATTGTCAGGGAAAACGGTCAGAAGCAATCTGTATCGGGTTAAAAGTTGCTTTAACCAGCCTGCATTCACCCAACCACATTTCAATGCTGTGTCTCATCGTTGAACAACAAGCTATATGTTAGCTTTTAGAATGACGTCACAGCAGTGCGTGCTGCACAACGAGACACAGAAAAGCATGTGAGAAGTGTTTTCAGCTGTGTTGAAATAAACGTTCTAACAAGTAAACAGTTGGAGCAGTTACTCCTCTTTGATAACATGACAATCAATGTTTTACATTCACTAGTGGCATCATTCCTAATCTGTTTACATCACGTGACTTCCTGGTACGGTGGCCGTTTTGGTCCAGTTATTCCGCCATCCGTACCTCAGTCCAATTGGAAATGAACCGAGACCACCTAAGAAGAGCGGTTCCTGGTTCCGGACCAGGGTTTACTCGGTGTATTCAGTCTGAACATTTGTTTCGGATTATCGGGGGAAACGAACTCTGGTTCACTTTAAGGGGACCAAATGTGTCCAGTCTGAATACACCCTCATTGAACTTCCTGTTGCTGCTGTAAGTCCATTAGGTTTATGCTCAACTTCTGTCTGGATTCCGTTAAAAATCGCGTAACATCTCGCTGATTCATAAATCAAAATGGAGAGCTGCATGATGGTGAATATCAGAGGTTGTCTGTGTGTGTGTGCGGCACGTGCACCTGTTTCTATGAACGTAGATTTGTTGTTAAAGTATTATCTGTCTGTAAAAAAGTTGGTACTTGTAATAATAAATGTGTGCATCTGTAAAAGTGTAAATTGTAGATGTTATCACATAAAATGTTCCTATGTTAAAAAGAAATGCGCAATGAATTTTTTAAACAAAACATCAAGGTATACAATCCTTCAAAACAGCATCTCAAAAAACCCCAAAAGGTTATGTTAAGAAATGTTTTGTTTTTCTAACTTCACATGTTTCTGCTGCTTTCACATCTGCACTGTGTGAGAGACGGGTGGGCCAACCTTACTTCAAACAACTTAATCATTTCAGTCCTACTCTTCGTTTCTGGTTTTGTAGTTGCGATGCAAATTTGTGGATTATTACACATTAATTTCATGCGGGAATTTCCCGCAATATAAGAACTCAGTTTGCGGGAATTAATTTTAATATGCTAATGCTAATCCCACAGTAAAATTCAGCCCCGTTACTTCACAGAAGTTCTCATCTTACGTGTTAAATGATTAAAGAATGTGAATAAAATAAAAATAGGGATCAGCCTGGATCAGTTTACATTATTTTTTCTCGTTTTTAAAAATGTTTTACAAAAGTATCAGATCAGGACTAAGTATCAGTGTCAAAAGACTGGGAATCGAATTGTGGACAAAAAATACTGATCAGGACATCCCTAGAAATAACTCAGGCTTACTCTGCATCAACAGTCCCGCCCACAACTCAGGTGAAGGAAATTCTGGCTTTCTGCAGAAACTATGTCCTAGAAAAACACAGGTTTTTTTATTTTGGCTAAAAACTGCATCATCATAATTATTAAAAGATCACTGGGTGATCACTAGGTGTGTGACATTTCTTCTCTGGATTTAACCCCTCCCCTGGGGGAGCGGTGACCTGCAGACACAGCTATGATTGTGTGTTTGGCATATGAGCAAAAACGGGGAAGTCCCGATCAGGTCTTTTTGGACCCGATCCGATTCAGAGTAATTTGATTTTGAGTGCCTGCCACTACCGAGACACGATCTGATATTTTTGTAACACATTTCAAAAGAACAAATTCAATAAACAGATCCAGGTTGTCCCTATTTCATTTCATTAACCTTCTTTTATCATTTAACCCTTAAACAGAGCATTTCTGTGGAGTAACTTCAACAATCAAGTAAAAATAGTGCAAAAATAATTTAGTTCAACCACATGCGGTTCTGCTCCCTGTCTGGAGTTCTGGACTGTGGTGTGTTCTATTGAACAGTTCTGATAATAGGTTGTGCTTGAAGTGGTTTTGGGCTTAGGCTTCTGGTCCGGTTTATGGGTTCTGTTGTGACAGTGGTTTGTTTACTGACTGAATTTATGTTTCACCTTATTTGGTCGTGATGGTCATTTTACTGCCTGTTCTGATGCATGGTTCTGTTCTTGGTTCTCATCTTTTTCTCTCATTATTAATGGGTGTAGCCAACGGTTGGTGAACCATTTAGTCAATGTTAGAGGGGGAGTGGCTGGCTCTGTTGTAACCTCAGCTCTGTGTTTGTGGGTTTCCAGGTGGACGGGGGCCCTGCATCTGCTGTAGGACTCCGTGGGATCCATCATCGGGGCCCAGGCCGCCCCCGAGGACGGGGGAGGGGAAGAGGAAGAGGGAGAGGCCGGCCCCTGGGGCTGCCATCAAAGGTACGGATGAACACCGGATCTGTTCGGCCCGCTCAAGTGTCACCCTTTAGAGAGGAGGGAGATTCATCCCCTTCAATTGTAGAACAACCAACATGAGAAAAATTAATTTCCATGACCAACAGGCCTTTATCCTTAGCGTGAAAAATATATCGCTTCTACTTACCATACTGCTACTTATCAATCCATCCACCCACCCATGCCTCCATCTAGGGCTGTGACAAGTATTCGAGTACTCAGATTCTTGTGATCCGCCCCCAAAAATTCAAGTACGAATAGTTGGGATGTCCAAGATAGCTGATTAGTGATGTCTTTAAATACAGTGGAGTGTAGTAAAAATATAAGTCGAGAACATTATATTTTGTGCTCTGAAATGCAAAATGTTGAATTTTAGGTTCATAAACTAAAAAATGGCAGAATTAGCAGCCACTGTCCCCAGAAGTAAACAAATCTTCAAATTTAAGTGTTGGTGAAGCTTCCCATCCTCAAAGTAAAACTATTGAAGGTTTGTTTTTAGTAAAAAAAAATGAGACTGTAGTTCCACTTATTGACATGAGTCCTAATAAAAACTAATTTGCTTCAACACCGAAGCTTTAGTGTTTACATTCTTTTGGTTACAGTAACTCTTCAGCAGTTGACACAATTAATGTAACTCCAGCGGATTCTGATGAGAAAATCAGCCTCACCTGATAAGCAGCGCTGCACAGTAGTGAAGTGCGGATGCAATCTACATGAATCAACTGATTCTGCTGCAAAACAAAAGCAACTTTTATATAAGGCTGGGCGATAGTGAATTTTTTATATGACAATATTGTTATTTTCATATCAGACAAAAGCCATATATATCAGGATATAAACCAAATAGCTATATCTGTCAAATGTGAACGCTCTGTGACTCATTAGAGAAATGTGTATCATAAGCAGGTTGTTTAGATTGAATTCTTTATTTCCTATCATGCTTTAAACATAACAGATGCACTGAAGGACCATGATGCAACAGTGCCCCCCCCCCCCCCAACAAAAAACAAACAAACAAAAAAACTAAGAAAGGCATAAAGATTACAAGCTAAACAGAAAATTAAAGCAAAATCTTTCAAGTTTCAAAAGAGAACATCAATAAAACAGAACACTAAACTGCTTGATCAGTTCCATTTAAAAACAAAGCTTTCATTCTACAAATCAATTCTAATGTTTTCAAGTTTTACAGAACAAACATTAAATTAACAAACATTTTTGTCAACATCCTGTGAATAATCTAGGAACTAAAAGCAAATTCTCTGAATTTCTTCTGGTAGTTTAGACTGTTGCTGCTGTGAAGAAATTCACCAAAAGGAGATCTGATAAACATTTTCTCTCCATGTGGTGACTAACCCTCTAACTTTTACTCGCCAAAGAGGAGACTCGCGACTAGCATGTGTTAACTTTGGACCCTTCAAAATAAGAGTCTATTGCGATAGGCTCATTTTACTGTCAAGAAAAAGTACTATCGATAACTATCGTTTTATTGCCCGGTCTTACTTTTATACCGTCTTTGCATGCATGCGTGCGCATTATATACACACACACAGTGGGGCAACAAAGTATTTAACCAGCCACCAAATGTGCAAGTTCTCCCACTTAAAAAGATGAGAGAGGCCTGTAATTTTATATCATAGCTATACCTCAACTATGAGAGACAAAATGAGAGGAAAAAAACAGAAAATCACATTGCCTGATTTTTTTTATTTTTATGGAAATTAATTGTAAACTATGGTGAAAAATAAGTGTTTGGTCACCTACAAATAAAAGGTATACATATAATAGAAATTACAAGCCTCTAATCTTTTTAAGTGGGAGAACTTTCACAATTGGCTGACTAAATACTATTTTGCCCCACTGCAGCAAACAACATATTTTCAAAAGAATCAGATCACCACCAAAGTAATGATCCACGGCCCTACTTCCATCCATCCATCCATCCATCCATCCATCCATCCATCCATCCACCCACCCACCCCATTTTTATTTACTAAGTAGTGTCGTGAATCGCCTCTTACTTCTCTCTCTTCAAATCCTCATGTAACTAATCAATATGTGGTTGTGCAGAGCAATCATACAGTCAAATCACTAGTTGGGGGGCAGCTCGTTACCATAGCAACAAGAAGAAACAACATCAACACAAAAATGTAAAGAAAATGAGTGACTCTGGAAAAAGAAGAAAGAAAGTGAACCATTTCACTGTTGATGACAACGTGAAGGCAGAATTTAGTCTTCAAGAAAAGAGTTTCCAACAGAACTGACTCCACACCTGTACAGACACCTGAGAACAACCTCCAGAACAGGACAGATCACTACTGACAGAAGAAACCAGATCAGCTTCACAAAGATGAGACATTTGTTATTTCTAAACACCAACCTTTACCATTACAAATTTTCTCCATTATTTTTTCTTTCTGATTTACATATTTTAATTAGTGTTTTGTGTTGTTTGACTTTAAAAGTTAAAAAGCAAATAATTGTGTTTTTTTAAATCATTTGTTAATTTTATGTGGAAGGAAAAATAAAAGCACAGGCATATTACACACTTATAAGTCCATCCATCCATCCATTTTCTTCCGCTTATCCGGGACCGGGTCGCGGGGGCAGCAGTCTAAGTAAAGATGCCCAGACTTCCCGCTCCCCAGCCACTTCCTCCAGCTCCTCTGGGGGGACCCCGAGTCGTTCCCAGGCCAGCCGAGAGACGTAGTCTCTCCAGCGTGTCCTGGGTCTTCCCCGGGGCCTCCTCCCAGTGGGACATGCCTGGAACACCTCCCTAGGGAGGCGTCCAGGGGGCATCCGAATTAAATGCCCGAGCCACCTCAACTGGCTCCTCTCGATTTGGAGGAGAAGCGGCTCTACTCCGAGTTCCTCCCGGGTAACCGAGCTTCTCACCCTATCTCTAAGTGAGCGCCCAGCCACCCTACGGAGGAAGCTCATTTCAGCCGCCTGGATCCGGGACCTCGTTCTTTCGGTCATGACCCAGAGCTCATGACCATAGGTGAGTATTGGGGCGTAGATCGACCGGTAAATTGAGAGCCTTGCTTTCTGGCTTAGCTCTCTCTTCACCACGACGGACCGGTACAGCGACCGCATAACGGTGGACGCAGCACCAATCCGCCTGTCGATCTCACGCTCCGATCTTCCCTCACTCGTGAACAAGACCCCAAGATACTTAAACTCCTCCACTTGGGGAAGGAGCACTCCACCCACCCAGAGAGGGCAAACTACCTTTCTCCGGTCGAGAACCATGGCCTCAGACTTAGCGGTGCTGACCCTCATCCCAGCCGCTACACACTTGGCTGCAAACCGTTCCAATGCATACTGGAGGTCCTGGTTCGATGAAGCCAACAGGACAACATCATCTGCAAAGAGCAGAGAGGAAATCCTGTGGTTCCCGAACCAGACCCCCTCCGGACCTTGGCTGCACCTAGAAATTCTGTCCATAAAAACTATGAAAAGAACCGGTGACAAAGGGCAGCCCTGCCGGAGTCCAACATGCACTGGGAACAGGTCTGACTTACTGCCAGCTATGCGGACCATGCTCCTGCTCTGGTCATACAGAGACCGGACAGCCCTGAGTAAGGCTCCCCGGACCCCATACTCCCAAAGTACCCTCCACAGGACACCACGGGGCACACGGTCGAACGCCTTCTCCAAATCCACAAAACACATGTGGACAGGATGAGCGAACTCCCACGAACCCTCCAGCACCCTGGACAGGGTGTAGAGCTGATCCACAGTTCCACGACCAGGGCGGAAACCGCATTGTTGTTCTTGGATCTGAGGTTCGACTATCGGCCGGACTCTCCTCTCCAGTACCCTGGCATAGACTTTCCCAGGGAGGCTGAGGAGTGTGATTCCCCGGTAGTTGGAACACACCCTCCGGTCCCCCTTCTTGAAAAGGGGAACCACCACCCCTGTGTGCCAGTCCAGTGGTACTGTTCCTGACTGCCACGCGATGCTGCAGAGACGCGTTAACCAAGACACTCCCACAGCATCCAGAGACTTGAGGTACTCAGGGCGGACCTCATCCACTCCCGGTGCCTTGCCACCGAGGAGCTTATTAACTACCTCGGTGACTTCAGCTTGGGTAATGGACAGCCCCACCCCAAGGCTCTCAGCCTCTGCTTCCTCAAGAGAAGGCGTGTCAGCAGGATTGAGGAGATCCTCAAAGTATTCCTTCCACCGCCCGACAATGACCCCAGTCGAAGTCAGCAGCTCCCCACGTGCACTGAAAATGGTGCCTGCAGAAAGCTGCTTCCCCTTTCTGAGGCGCCGGACGGTTTGCCAGAACCTCTTCGAGGCCAACCGATAGTCCTTCTCCATGGCCTCACCGAACTCCTCCCAGGACCGAGTTTTTGCCTCTACTACAGCCTGAGCCGCAGCTCGCTTAGACTGCCGATACCTGTCAGCTGCCTCTGGAGTCCCACACGTCAGCCAGACCTGATAGGACTCCTTCTTCAGCTTGACGGCATCCCTTACTTCCGGTGTCCACTAACGGGTTCGGGGGTTGCCGCCACGACAGGCACCAGAGACCTTGCGACCACAGCTCCGAACAGCAGCAGAGACAATGGAGGTGGAGAACATGGTCCATTCAGACTCAATGTTACCAGCCTCCCTTGGTACCTGTTTGAAGTTCTCCCGGATGTGGGAGTTAAAGACTTCCCTGACGGAGGGCTCAGCCAGAAGTTCCCAGCAGACCCTCACACTACGTTTGGGTCTGCCGAGTCTTTCCGGCCTCCTTCCCCGCCATCGAATCCAACTCACCACCAGGTAGTGATCAGTGGACAGCTCTGCCCCTCTCTTTACCCGAGTGTCCAAGACACACGGCCGAAGGTCTCCTGAAACGACTACAAAGTCGATCATTGATCTCCTGCCGAGGGTGTCCTGATGCCACGTGTATTGATGGACACCCTTGTGCTCAAACATGGTGTTTGTTATGGACAAACTATGACTAGCACAGAAGTCCAACAACAAAACACCGCTCGGGTTCAGATCAGGGAAGCCGTTCCTACCAATCACCCCCCTCCAGGTGCTACTGTCGTTGCCCACGTGGGCATTGAAGTCACCCAGGAGGACAATGGAGTCCCCCGTTGGGGCACTTTCCAGTACCCCTCCGAGAGACACCAAGAAAGCTGGGTACTCTGAACTGCTGTTCGGCCCATAAGCCGAAACCACAGTCAGAGACCTGTCCCCCACCCGAAGGCGGAGGGACGCAACTCTCTCATCCACCGGGGTGAACTCCAACACTTGGCGGCAAAGCTGGGGGCTCACAAGTAAGCCCACCCCAGCCCGCCGCCTCTCACCATGTGCAACTCCAGAATGGTAGAGAGTCCAACCCCTCTCGAGAGACTGAGTTTCAGAGCCCAGACTGTGCGTAGAGGTGAGCCCAACTATATCTAGCCGGTACCTCTCAACCTCTCGCACAAGCTCAGGCTCCTTCCCTCCCAAAGAGGTGACGTTCCATGTCCCAAAAGCCAAGTTCCATGACCGGGGTTTAGGCCGCCGAGGCACTCGCCCTCGACTGCCACCCAAACCACATCGCACCGGCCCCTTCTGAGCTCTCCTGCAGGTGGTGGGCCCACTGGGGAGACACACTTATAAGTATAAAAACATTTTTTACATTAGTTATTTATTTTGTGCAAACGTTTATATAGTTATTGATAATAAATTAAATAAAACAACAACATGGCCTGAAGAGCCTAAATCCAGCTCGCTAAGAAGAGGCAGAATTCCCATTACTATTGTTAAGTTAGCATGAACTGTGAGATGTGTGAGGAGCTGCAGTCCTCCAAAGTCTAATAGAGACAATGACAGGAGAGGACAAACTATTTATTGAGTATTTTTATGTTTTAGTTTTATTCTTTCTGTGAAGATTAAAGAAAGGGATCAATTCTGAAAAATCATAAATGTTTAGGTTTAGACACACACTGTGATTGTTGCACTTTTTCTGTTAGCCAACAAACTGACCCCAGCCCCACATCAGAGAGAGAAAAAGTTATGTGGCCCTTACAAGAAAAAGTCTTGGGGACCCCTGCTGTAGAGCACGCTCAATCTCAGACTGCAAATACAATGGGAAGACCTGCGGTGCAGCTACAGTCTTCACAGTTGACATTTTGAAAACTAGGAGATTTTGACATCACAGATTCAATATTCTATTGTCTGCCTAAAGACACACTACCAATAAACACAGTAGAAAATGACGGATTCAAGCATCTAAATAAAGTAATCAACCCTCCTTATAAAATGCCTAGGCGTAAACACTTCTCCCAAAATGCACTGTCAAAGTTTTTTCTGAGTGCCGACAGATTGTTGAGAAGGAGCTGCAAAGTGTGTCATACTTCAATACCACATCTGACATGTGGTCAAGTCTCACATCGGAATTTTATCTTAGCCTCCGTGACCACTACATCGACCAAGACTGGAATTTGAAAAGCAGATGTATTTGTCCTGAGGACCACACGGGTGAAGCCATTGCTTTGGGTCTGTCAGAAGCACTTGCATCTTGGAGACTGATTGAAGACAAACAAGTCAGCATCACAACCGATAGTGGGACAAATATAGTGAAGGCCACAATTCTCAGCAACTGGACCCGGCTGCAGATTTTGGACATCGACTTCTCTCAGCTGTTGGTAAGTTGGGGAACAGAATACCAATCTTGTGGGTTTTTTTTTTAAAACCCCATTTAAATATGAGATATTTCAATCTACATTTACAAGCTTCTGTTAATTAAAAATAACACTCGTATAATGAATATTTTTCATGTTGACTACTTAACTGAGGAGATAGTTGGTGTTGGCATGTATCATACTCAGTCATTCTCCGGTGTAACTCAAGTTGACAAAAGTCTTAGGATTTTACCAGGATCCCAATTATCTAAGGCAGAACATTAGCAATTTTCCTGTACCTTATACAGAACAATAAATAATCCCAATGCAATAAAGGATATCAAGTAAAGAAAACACATTGAAAAGATTACGCTGGTGATAATGATGATAATATAGAGACACTGTCGCTCACTATCAACTCTTTCACACATATAAGAAAACAATGATCGAGATCTAAATACCAGCAAATGTATTTAATGTGTTAAGTTTTGGAAAAGTAGGCTTTCTGTCAAAGTAATAATGTGCGAGTGAGTGTGTTTTCAAGGCTGTAAATTTTAGTTGTCATTGCACAGAAATGTCGTTTCTGAGTTTAACTTGTGCTTCTGCCATTTACCTTTAATCCACAGAGAAAGCTGGTAAAGGTGAGAGGGTGGAGCGAGCGTGGGTGTGTAGAAGAGAGTGGTGGCTGCCTTCAGTTTCTTTTGGAAGAAGAAAGACATGGCTGCTGCTTAAGAGGAGCTCCACCTCCCCAGCAACTTGTGCTGGGGAGGTGGAGCTCATGCCAAAAAATGATTGAAAGGATTCTGGAGCAACATGAAGCCATCTCTCAGGTCCTCGGCGCAGATTAAAAGACCAGTGACCAGGTTACTAACAAACTGCTTGATTCAAGATACAATACACTGATGCAGAAAAGGTGGAGGCTGCTAAAATGAGAGCAGTTTCTGAGATGTTGGCTCAAACTGAGGAGCTGTCTACTTCAGCCAACACGGCGGCAGTGGTGCAGTGGAAAGGGCGGTTGGCCTCTGATCGGAGGATTGTAGGTTCGATTCCCGCCTTGCCCATCCATGTGCCAAAGTGTCCTTGGGCAAGACACCCCACATTGCCTCTGATGGAAGGTTGGCGCCAGTGTTCTGCAGCAGAGCCGCCATCAGTGTGTGAATGTGAATGGGACTAACTGTAAAGCGCTTTGGGCCTTCTAGGATGGTAGAAAAGCGCTATATAAGTATACGCCATTTACCATAACACACAGGAAGCAGAAAAGGGAAGACTTGCAGCAGTTCCTCCAACACAGACGAAACAGAGAAAATCATTGGGGAGTTTTTTCAAGAACTCAAACCCCAGCAGTGCCAAAGATACAGTTGAAAAGGTGGTTTCCAGTGGTGGAAAATCCATCACAGAAGCTTCCCAGGATGCTTCCCAAGATGCCTAGAAAGCACTATTTATGCATCCCTGTGACCTGCCCTCCATTTGAGAGGTTATTTAACATTTGTGACCTACCACAGAGCAGCTTAAAAACCTGAAACAGTTGATAGACTTGTCTTCCTTTCCCCCAATCTGTCGGCGTTTAAGTACAGTGACTCTTGACAGTGCTCACTAGGATTTGTTTTGCCTTTTCTTCCCAGTTTGTTACCTCATAGGACGACTTTTAAGTTGATTTGTCTGTTCCGTTTTGAGACTTTGAAAGCTATTTGAGGTTGCACAAAGTATTTAAATGAGAATGTTTCACTTTTTAAAGTATTTTTTCCTTAAGAAAATTTTGAAGAAACAGGAGTTCCAGTGAGTTTTTCTTTTTTAGTTCATTGCACTATTTTACGTTGACAAAATTGTTTGTGAATTTTTTTTACCGTTAAACTAGAAAATACATTTTTTAATGTTTATTTCTTTCATTTATTTGTTGCCTCACAGCACAAGATTGTAGCATTTCATTTTGTTTATTTTGTCTGAAATCTATGTAAATTTGTAACAAAGATTTAAAGTAAAGTTTATTTTGTTTTTGGTCTATTTTATTTGCTCCTTTTCTTCAAAAAAACAAACCATTTTGAAAAACTACAAAGAAAAAATCTGAGAATTTGATTTTAGTTCCTAGATTATTCACAGGATGTTGATAAAAATGTATTTCAATTTGATGTTTGTTCTGTAAAACTTGAAAACATTAGAATTGATTTGTGAAATTAATGCTTTGTTTTTAAATGGAACTGATCAAGCAGTTTAGTGTTCAGTTTTATTGATGTTCTCTTTTGAAACTTGAAAGTTTTTCAATTTTTTGTAATATTTATGCCTTTTTTTTAGTTTTCTGGGGAAAAACTGTTGCATCATGTTACTTCAGTGCATCTGTTATGTTTAAACTATGAAATAAATTTTTAAATCTAAACAACCTGCTAATGAGTACACATTTCTCTAACGAGTCACAGAGCGTTCACATTTGACATAAATAACTGTTTGGTTTATATCCTGATATATATTGGGATTAAAAAAATTCTCTATCGTGCCGCCCTATATCCATCCATCTATCCACACATGCCACCATCCATCCCTCCACCTCCTGAATTTTTTTTTGAGTCACAGGGTTGCTGGAGCCTATCACAGCTACAGTAGTGTGTAGGACAGAGTTCTCCTTGGACAGGTTTCTGCTGCTTATTCAGTGTTTGTACATTTATTCATTTTCATGGCCAATATCCTCAAACTTCACCTGGTTTTATTTCAGTCGCATCTCACTTTTTTCTTGGCAGTCATTGTAAAGTTCTTTGTTCTATTAGAACCTGGTGATTCTGGCCTGCAGAATGTCATCATGTTGACTCAGTTCCTGACTGTCAGGATGATCATTAACCAGCGAGTGTGATTGTTCAGTTCCCTCAGGTAGCAGTGAGCATTATGAGCAAGCGGGGTCGGCCTCCAAAACTTGGTGTTTCCATGGTAACAGCAGAGCAGCAGTTGGAGAGGAGACGTGAGCGTTTGCAGGAGGTAAGAAGACACAGGTGAGAGGAGGGGGATGGGGTCACAGACCTCTGATGTGTCGTTTCTGCAGCTGGTAGAACACTGTGACGATGAGGAGCTCATGGACGTCGTGCTTCCTCGTCTAACCAAGGTGCTGAGTCTGTGGGAGCTGCTCCTGGCAAAGGTAGGGCTCAAGATCACCTTACCACGCTCCGAGCAAGTTTTCTCACCAACGCCAAAGAAATCTTGATCTTTGTTTTAATTCCTCAATACTGGATAATTTTTTTTAAACAAGTTTGAACTTTCAGAGTTTCAACAAGAGAGGAAAGTGTGAACATGTATGTCTGTCTGAGCAAAGTGGATTAAGTGTATAGTGAGGAGTTTTACAGCCTTAAACAGGGTTCAAACAATTTTTTAGCAATGGTTTTCCAAAACTTTACCAAAACCTTTCATTTAATTTTCAAAACAAAAAATATACACATTAGATATTTGTAGTCTGTGCCGCTAAATAAAACCAAGACAATTCAATTCAATTTTATTATAGCCCAATATCACAGCTATAGCCGTCTCATTGGACTGACATCAGTTTATTGCAGAAACAAAAAGTCAAACATGTAAAAGTAAACAATAGCTGGTTGTTAAACAGACTAATCTGAACAAACATCTCTGTCCTTACACCCTCCTTCTCGGTGAGGAAAAACTCATAAAAAAAACCCTGTCTCTTTTGGGGGAAAAAACTAAGAAACCTCAGGGTTTCCCACATGAAGGAGAGATCCTCAACCCCGGACGGACAGGTGATGCACTAGAACTATTAAAGAAAAGAGCTTCATTAATTCTATAACTACACGGTTGAATAACAAGTATATGTCTAATAAACAAACACGTCTAGATAAACGGCTACAAGTTAAGATAACAGCTAAATATTTATATAAACAAAGACATGTTTGAATAGTGTAGCAGATGGGCTTCATCCAGTAGGAGTTGTGGAACAGCTGGGGTTGCTGGAAGAGCCAAGTGAAGTGAAGCTAACACAGGAGTAATGTGTTCTCTTCTGGTGGTTCCTGCTAACAATCTAGCTGCTGCATTTTGAACAAGCTGAAGACTTTTTAAAGAACTTTTAGGACAAGCTGCTAGCAAAGAGTTACAGTAATCCAGCCTAGACGTGACAAATGCATGGATGAGTTTTTCAGCATCACTTCTAGATAAAATGTTTCTGATCCTAGAAATATTGCGTTGGTGAAAAAAATGCAGTTTTACAAGCATGTGATATGTGAGCCTTAAATGATAAATCCTGGTCAAATAAAACCCCCAGGTTTCTAACTGTGGGATTGGAGGCTATATTTACACCATCCAGGGAGACCATCTGAACAGGTAGGGTATCTCTGAGGTATTTTGGGCCTAGTATAATGACCTCAGTTTTATCTGGGTTTAGGAGGAGGTCATTAACTACCATCCAAATCTTGATATCACTAATGCAGGCATTAAGTTTCTCTAAGTGGTCATTCTGGTCGGGTTTAATGGATAGATACAACTCTGTATCATCCGCATAACAGTGAAAATTAATCCCATGTTTCCTGATTAGATTTTTCAAGAGGCAGCATGTAAAGCATAAACAGGATGGGTCCTAGAACTGAGCCCTGTGGGACTCCGTAGCTAACTCGACTATAATGGGAGGAATGTCTATTTACATTAACAAACTGATACCTATCAGATAAATAGGATTTAAACCATTGGAGGGCAGATCCTCTGATCCCTATGTCATGCTCTAGTCTCTGGAGTAAGATGCTGTGGTCTACAGTGTCAAAGGCTGCACTAAGATCTAACAGGACCAGAATAGAGATTAGTCCCTTTTCTGTGGCCAGTAACAAGTCATTAGTGACTCTAACTAGTGCAGTTTCAGTGCTATGGTGAGGTCTGAACCCTGACTGGAAATCTTCAAAGAGGCTATTGTCCTGTAGGTGGCAGTATAGCTGTTTAACTACAACTCTTTCTAATATCTTTGAGATAAAGGGGAGATTTGATATTGGTCTATAGTTGGCCAGAATGCCAGGATTTAAACTGGTCTTTTTCAGAAGAGGTTTAACTGCATACTGCACATAACCTGTTTCTATGGAAGTATTTATAATAGTTAAAATTGATTCATTAATTAAGGGGAAGGTTTCTTTAAAAAGCTTAGTGGGGATTGGGCCTAGCAAGTTAGAGGTTGTTTTTAGAAGGTTAGTGCTTGTTTTTAGAAGGTTAGTGGTTGTCTTTAGAAGGTTAGTGGTTGTTTTCAGAAGGTTAGTGGTTGTTATCAGAAGGTTAGTGGTTGTTTTCAGAAGGTTAGTGGTTGTTTTTAGAAGGTTAATGGTTGTTTTCAGAGGGTTAGTGGTTGTTTTCAGAAGGTTAGTGGTTGTTTTTAGAAGGTTAATGGTTGTTTTCAGAGGGTTAGTGGTTGTTTTCAGAAGGTTAGTGGTTGTTTTCAGAAGGTTAGTG
>BSAI01000269.1:336718-348197 GCA_036245035.1 Adrianichthys oophorus | reverse complement strand
AGGTTAGTGGTTGTTTTTAGAAGGTTAGTGGTTGTTTTTAGAAGGTTAGTGGTTGTCTTTAGAAGGTTAGTGGTTGTTTTCAGAGGGTTAGTGGTTGTTTTCAGAGGGTTAGTGGTTGTTTTTAGAAGGTTAGTGGTTGTCTTTAGAAGGTTAGTGGTTGTTTTCAGAAGGTTAGTGGTTGTTTTAGAAGGTTAGTGGTTTTTTTAGAAGGTTAGTGGTTGTCTTCAGAAGGTTAGTGGTAGCTCTTTTAACCTTTTCCATATTTTGCTTGGTAAAAGGGCCAGATTTTTTCTCAAGGTTCCTGTGGTGATGTGTTGTTTCTTTTTGCCGGTTTAGGTGGATCAGAGGGGTTCGGGCCTGTCTCGATTTCCAGCCATTTACTACGAGTTCGAGTCCCTGCAGGCTCGGGTGCGACAGGCTGCCCAGGAGTACATCACCTGTCCCCAGGGGGGAGCCACTCCTCTCGAGGTCAGGAACATCGAGGTAAGATGAACATGTCTAAACCCTTTCTTGCTGGTGAAGCATTGTGGCTCTGTTGGGTCATACTGGATTCTGGTTTCAGGTGGCCCGCTCTCTAGGAATCCTTGATGAGGTCAACAGGATGAAGGTTGTTCCTGGAGCATCTCCAAGTTCAAGTGTTACTTGCAAGAACGTGCGATACATGGGGGTAAACATCTTTTAGAATGCTTTTAGAATGATATCATGGAAGATTGGTTCTGGTCCTGCTTGGAATCGGGTCTGGGGTCACAACAGGAATACAGTCAGAGCTTGGGAGTGCAGAAAACCAGATGGGATTTGTCAGACAAGGTGATTCTGAACTAAAAGAGCGACTCATTTAGGACATAACCAGAGCTGCAGTAGAACGGCTCGGTGCAGGAGAAGATCCCTATGGGAAGTTAGAAAAACAAAATGAAGTTAAAATATTTTCAGCTGACTGTTCTTTGGCAGTTCAGGTCTGTCAACATATCATGGCAGTCCAAGTAGATTTACACCAAAACAAAGAGTTCTGACAAACAGAAATGAGCAGCGGGTTCGGCAGAGTTTGGTAGATAATCATCTGACTCATCTGAGATCTTTGATACTTGGGACGATCAGAATCTAAGTTCTTTGAGTTCTCCTGAAATGGTGAAACTGCTGGAGTTTCTCAGCTACTGAAACCAGAGCAAGATTCTAGAACACATGAGAACCGGGAAAACCTGAAGGTTGTCCCGACACTGTTGAAGGATAAAGAATATGCAGAAGTTCTTATAGGTTCTCCTACAGCAGACACTGCTTCTGGCGTCAGTCCTGATTTGCTTGTTTGTACTTTAGAACTCCAAGATGCTACCACCTTCCAAGAGGTTCAAGATGGAGAACAGCATTCCAGTTCAGCAGAACGGGACTGACGGAACTCAGACAGGTACCAGCACTCACCTGTACGAGAGCCACGTCACCTGTTTTAGCTTGAAATGTTCCCCCTTTCCCTTGAAGGCAGTACCACCATGACCTCTTTCTCCTTGCTGAACTGCCCCCTGAAGACCTGCTCCGTGTCCGTTTCACCTCTGGTGCTCTCAACTGGATCCAAACTGTTGCACTCTAGGTAAGCTGACTCCACCTCCTCAGTGACAGGTGTGTTGATGTTACAGCTGGGATGGGTAGTGTGGTCTGCTGATGTCTTGAGTTTATTTGATGGTTTTGCAGCTCCTCCGGTTCCGTGCCCTCCAGTCAGCTGCCACCTCCTGCCAGCCCTGTGGAGGTGGGTCCAACTGATGGGTCTGAAACTGCAGACCTGGTCCTAACCACCCCTGAAATCGCAACCCAGTTGACTGAGCTAGAGAACATGCTGGGTTCCTCCTCTGATACCAGGACAGACACAAAGACGCCCGAATCCATGAAGACCAAGACCCCGCAGTCCGAATCTGTTCAGAGCACCGAATCTGAGCCTGCTTTAATCCAGAATGCAAACTTGACTGAGGTCCCCTCCCAGACTGAGTGTGGAACAAAAGAGCCATGTGAGTCCAAAGAACTGCAGGAGGGTCAGGAGATCTACATCCAGACGGAAGGGCTGACGGTCCAGCTGGCAGAGCCGGGCTCAGACGGCATAGTCATTGTAAATGGACCAGATGGAACCACAATGCACATCCAGACCCCAGAAGGTATTCCTCTGGAGGCGGTCCAGGCCCTGCTCGGCATCGAAGCATCAGATGGAGCCAAAGCTCCCCACTGAATCTTGGTGAGAGCTGAGACAGACAAGAACCTGGTCCGAACCAGGTGTTCTAAAGAGGAGGATTTTAAAGCATTCAGAAGGATGGAGAGCAAGTGGAAGCAGAACATGAACTTCACTTGGATCGGTCGGTACAGTCTAAAAGGTGCTCCATGTGCTCTCCTGCTGTAATGTCATCTGCCTGCAGGGGGCGTGAGGGGGTCCTCCCTGCTGGGCCGGGTTCTGTGCAGCTGGTTCTCCTGGGTTCACGCCGCTCCTGGTTCCTGAGCTGCAGTTCCACATCATCATCAGCTGTCGGACGCGTTCTCATTTGCAGACCGACAATCAGTGTTCTATGTAGGGTTCCTGATGGCAGCAGCACCCCCTCCCGTTTTTTAGAGAAAGTGGGCTCGGTCCCGTGTTTCCATGTTTGGACTTTAATGTAGACGCTGGTGTGTGAATGTTTATATGTAGATACATGTGTAGAATGAAGTTTAAAAGAGTTGCACTATTTTATTACTTTTGATAAAATCCAGTGTTCCTGAGTGGAACCGAACCATTGGACCGATGAGCTGAACGCAACATGGAGGACGGTCTGTGTCATTTAATGGGTCCGTGCAGCATGCATCCCTGTTCCCCAATAAAGTGGTATGTCACACTCGATTCCGTGTGATGATTCATCACCGGGCTTTTTTCTCAGAACCTGGGTTGTTCTCCAGACTTCAGAACCCAGCGTTTGGCTCCTGACCATGCAGGGATTAAACCAAGGGGCGACACTGAAGGCGGCATTTCCAGAACAATCTGTGTTAGAGATCCCCAAACTTTTTCCTGTCAGGGCCACCTAACTTTGTTTTTCCTGATAGATGTGTTTGTGACAGAAAAGTGCCACGGACAGTTTTCAGGAATGGAACACTTTTTCCAGGATCTTCACAGGAACCAAATAACTGCTTCTCTCAAAAAAAAGTCCATGGAACATTACCTTTCTGTTGGGCCGTGCACAATCTTAACAGTAAAAGTTCAGCTTAGTTGTCAGCTGAAGTCCAGAAATGCATTGTGCAGATGGGCTGTGTCGGGCACGTCTCCAGTGCTCATGAAAAACGTCCAAATCTTTGGTCTTCTGTTACGTTATCCTCCAATCCATTTCCTCAATGCGTCTGGTGGCTGAATTTGCTGACGGGGTCAGACAGACCACTCTGCACATCAATTCTCAGGTGGGGTTAAAGACAAACAGCTTCAAGATGTCTTTCTTCTCAGGACACGCCTCCTCCACCACAACATTCAGACATGTGACAAACGCTCCGTCAGTAGAAGGTTTACCGCTGCTTGCTATCAGAAGAGCAACCTGAACAGATGACTGGTTCAGCTGAGCTTGCCGTACAAATGTTTTGTGCGGCGCTTGTCTGGATAGCTCACCTTCTATTTGTGTATTAATCTTGATCCTGTGGCCAGACAGAAAAAAATGTGATGTTCAGGGGGCAGCAATGTGTGGAGGCGGGCTGTAAGCAGTCTGTAGTTTGGGGACCACTGATCTATTTCATTAAGTTCTGAAGAGACCAGAACCGGGCCTACAGGAAGGTGGACCTTATACTGGAAGCATCACTGCAATGGATCAGGTTTATTCATTTAAGTGCTTACAGATTAAAGCAAACGGTCCGACATCTGCACACAGAAACGTTTCAGTCTGACTGCTGGGCCCTGCAGCCACAACCGCGGGTCACAGTGGGCGGTGTCCGGTTTCCAGCAGCAGAGCCTCCAGGGTGAGCCTGCTCTGGGTGGGGATGAAGGGTTGGTGGAGCCAGCAGGACAGGTAGACCATGGAGAGGTCGAAGGAGGTGGTGTGGGCCAGCTCCTGCACAATGAGCCGCTTCAGCTTCAGCTCCTCAGTGAAAGCAGTGAGCAGGAGCCACGAGGCGTCCTCTGAAACAGAGGAACCATGTTACCATGGAAACCAAACAGCTGCTGCTTTATAGATGGATTTCAATCAAAAGTTGAGCGTGTGGCACCAGGTGAGAACAGGAGCCTGCTGCTCTGACTCAAACAGGTGAGTGTGCTGACATACAAGTGACGTATGGATGACTTGCCAAACTGTTTGGTGGTCCAGCTGTGGAACAGGGGAGCCGCTCCTCCTGCAGAACCAGAACGTAACTCCTCCAGCTCCCGAAGGGCCTGCTGCGATGCTGTCAAGCGCTCCATCTTGGCCACAACGGCAGTCTGACCAGAAGATGACATCACAGTCAAAGATTAGATTAATGTTCCTGAGAGACGGATGTGAGTGAAGGACTGAGGGAGGAGTGTCAGATGACAGAACCGAATACTGTTTGGGCCTAAGAGGCAGAACAGATTATAGCGGACAAAAAGCAGCAGGTCCATGTCTGTGGAGCTTCTTCAGGAGACCACAGGAGTCCGGACCTTCAGATATGACCCAATTGTCCTTTTATTCAAAAGGACTGTTTTTGTGTCTACTCATCAGCAAACATCTTCAAATACAAACACAAGAGGGCACAATCCAGCACTTCTGTGTCCCAAGTCCAGGTAAATGCAGGTTGAGCAAGAAGAACCTCTAAAGGGGAAAACCAGGTCCAACATCTAAATCACAAGCAGAACTTTCATAACGGGTCAACCGACGCATTCCTCCTCTCTTTTATTTTCACGTCTGAAGGAACTCACCATTTTCTCCACAATGCCTAGCAGTTTGAGGCACTGATCCTGCAGCTCTGCAGCTCCTGATGACTGCTGGGTCAATGAGGAAGAAGACGTTAAGGAAGCCTCAGGAACCAGCAGTGGCTCCCTTTGAGACCTGAGGAGGACAGGATGGGTCGGGTCAGACCCTTCTGTGATGCCCAACTAACCTTCTGCAGTAGCTGGTGCAAAGAAATGACTCTGCAGGGTGCCCAAACTTTTGCACGTGCCATTATTTCGTTTTCTGTTGTTTTGAAAGGGTAAATGGTGGAAATAAAGCCTCTTTTTTGTTTACATATTAAAAGGATGTCTCATCTGTAAACTGATGCATTTAGGAGATTTTTCAATCTTTCCTTGGGTTCTTTAACATTTTACCAGGGCAGCGCAAACTTTTGATCCCCACTGTACTTCCCGTGACGTAAAATGGTTACAGAAACAAATTCACCTTTTGATGTTGACGATGCTGGTCGCAACGTCGAACCCCTCCTCAGTCATTTTGTCCCACCGCAGCATCAGGTTATGCCAGTCAGCAGCATTATCTCTAACCTTTCTTGCACTTCCTGTGACTGCAGAGCACTTCCTGTTTGATGACATCACTGTGAAATAAGCAGGCTGGCATGAGAACAAAAAGAACATGTTTAAGACCCACTCTGATGAAAGTGATGTTTCTAACATGTTCTTTGTGGAGGACATAGATTAAGAAAATTAAACTTCAGGTTTCAATCAACCTGCAGTCAGGACTTCTGAATACAAAATCAGCAGATCAAACCACTGGCTCTGATTTTCATTTCTACAAAGTCAATATTTCTTTCTTTAAAAGTACTGGAACACACCCCAGAATATGGCATTTAAAACGAGCTTCTTCTCACCCCTTTTTCAGGATCTGCTCCTTGCTTCTTGCTCCCTTTAGGGGCACCACAACCATCCGCCTCCATCTAACCTCCTCTGCATCCTCCTCCCTCATGTTCTCCTTCATCCATCAACCTCCACCTTGGTCTTCCTTCTCTTTCCTGGTATCTCAAACATCAGCATCTTTCTACCATCGTCATCATCACTGTTCATCCTCTCATTGTGTCCAAACATCTCCACCTGCTTCCCTGCATTTATCTCTAGAACATCATCCATGATCTGTTCCTCTGATGGACTCTGATCCATCCCGGTTACTCTCAAATAGAACCTCAGCATCTTCATCTCTGCTGCCTCCAGCTCTGCCTCCTGTCTCTGCATCAGTCTCTAAACCAACAACATGACTGCTCTCACCTGTCTTCTACACATTTGCTTTGGTCGCACATCGACTGTATAAGAGAACTGGACTGAGTGAGTGTGACCTCAGCCATAGTAAATGGCTTAGTTCCAGCTCCAACCACATAAAGCCAATTCAGTTGCCATTTTTTCACTATATGGATGGCACCATGTTGGAGCCACACAAGGTTTGTAAGCAGTGATTGGTCTGAATCATCATTTCTATGGCAACCACTGTCACCAGTCAGGAGTGAGCCTGTTGGTCCACACCCCTACAACTGAAAGCGGCTCAGAAGAATCTCTGTACCAGAGGTCTGCAACCTTCAGCACTCAAAGAGCCGTTTAGGACGACTCCTCACTGACCACCACCCAGCAGAAGCCACAGTCTCATTTCAGCTTTTAGAAAAGGATGACAGATTAGTGTTTATGCTAATATTAAAGTTATGATAAATATAAAGCAACTATTGTATTTTGGGCTTCAATAAAACAAAAACATATAGAGAAAACTGCCTTTTATCAAAAAATATGAAAAGTTATGAGTTCTGGCAGAGGTTCTCATGACTTCCTTTCAAAATAAGAGCTCCTTTAGCATTTAGAATCATCTGGATGCAGCAAAAGTAATAGTAGGTAGTGTGATGTCAGCAGTGATTTTTAAAGCTGTCAGTGCATCTCCTAAATTCATAAAACCTATCCAAAATAACATTAAAAAATTGATTGTAAAGACGCGACCTGAGATCTTGCCATGAGATATGGCCGTCGGGCATGGCGAGGTTGACAGACTTTCAGAGAGCTTTGGGCACGTGACATTTTCAGAGACTAGATTAAAGGTAGAAAAATGAATTCAATGAGGCCGCTTCATGCGAGGATTTTCCTCATGAACTTCCATCCATTTTCTTAACCCGCTGAGGCCGCAGGGTTGGGTGAAGGCGGGATACACCCTGGAACCCATGGAGCTGCAGCCAGCCGCCTGGTGGACAGCATAGCTCTGCTGTTCAGGCTCCAGCAGGACAAATGAGGTCTGCTGCCCTGGTCAGCGGGGCTCACTATGCTTGCTCGCCAGTGGCTGGCTGCCTGGCTGACGGAGAGCCACTGCAAGTGCCGTTGTAGCGCGTGATCGCAGCAGTTCCATGGTCATGATGTTTTTCTTTTTTTCAATAATGAAAAGATCCTCTAGTTTTATTTTATTTCCCTCTCTCTGGTTAATGCTCAAACTGGGCCATAGACAGATGGAAGTACGGTTTAAAACGGCCGTCACGCACAGCTCTGCTGCAGGACTGAAGTACACTCAAAGATCTGGTGAACCAGCTCCGTAGAGATTTCCAACCCATAAGCACAAGCTCCTGGGTCAACATCATCCACGTTTTCCACGATGTGGTCAACGAATGAAGTTTGTCGGCGGTTTCTCTGCGGCGTCAAGGCGTTATTGGTTTATAGGACCATAAGGTGCACCTCAAATTCTAGAATTTTTTCAGGAATAAAATGTGAACCTTAGGTCTGAATTCTGCTTACTGACCGCCAATTTATTCTCTGTGTGGCCAGAAGTTCCTTTTACTCCTTCCATCCCAACCACTGCAACCACCACATTCCTGTCTACAATATTTTCCAGGTTTGGCAACCCTACTGAACTGATTAGTGACAATGGGACACAATTTACCTCCACTGAGTTTGCAGATTTCCTAACAGTGAGAGACATCAAGCACAGGAAGGTGTCTTTATATTATCCTTAAGCAAATGGAGCGATAGAGCGCTGGAACCGCGTTCTAAAAGAAACACTCCTTAATGCAGAGCAGGAGAGGAAGTAATGGAAGCCTTTCATATAGAACTTCCTGCTCATCTATTGTGCTACTCCACACAGCACCACAGGAATGTCACCGTATGAACTCATGTTCAACAGGAAGATGCGCACAAAAGTTGACATCGGTCCAGCAAGTACCTCTCCACTGCTATCAGAAAAACAGCTACGTACTCGTTACCTCAAAACAGAGAGCATGAAAAGCATCAAAAAAGAGAGGAGCGCGGGTGCCACAGATCAGAGCGGGAAGCCTGGTCAGAGTGAGAAAGCCTTTTCATGTCAAAAATTGACTGTCAAAGTTTCACGCCCCAGCCAGAGTGATGAAGAAAGCAGGTGAAAGTTGGTATGTGCTAGAGGATGGACGCACGTGGAATGCTTCTCATCTGTCTCTGGTTCCAGAGAGTGTACAAGACATGACCACAGGCGCTGCAGAGGCAGTTCCTGAGTCAGAGGTCACACCACCCCGGGTTGATAAGATGCCGGACCCACAAGGGTCAGAAAGAAACCTGCGTGTCTTAATGACTTTGAACAATAGTGATGCCTCATGATTTGTGTGAAAAAAAGGAACGAAAAGAAGTATAAATGAATGCAGATGTCCTGAGTTATGGTTATTTAAATGTTGTTAAGAGAACTTCTGAATTAGAGGAGTAATGTGGGGTTACTCAACCATTCCTTCATTTTATTTGAAAGTTTCAGTGTTTCGGGTCTGTTACGCTTCTTCAACAAGGGAGAAAATATGTTGTGTATTCAATTGCGGAACCACAACACTAGATGGCGTGTTGCGTGACTGACAGTGAGTTCTGTATGTTCTTTTACTGTTGAAAGTAAAGAAGATGGTGGGAAAGTACGTTTGAGTCACGTCCTGATTTATCCAAACTACTGATGACTTATTTTGTGAGCACAAAACAAAAGTGATCAACGTGAATCTGCTCATTTTATCTCGAAGAAAAGCGGTTTGATCAACCCTTTATATTAGTTAAGTGATGGATATCGGTGAAAACCTCCCCTCAAGTGTTTAAAACGGACGAAAAGCCCAGCCTAAACGCAAAAACTGTGCGGGATGAGTGACGACCGCGTTAAGGCACGCACAGGTGAAAAGAAAGTTTATGAAGTTCAGAGGTCCTGCTGCTGAGCCGATGCTCAGTGACGTGGAGATAGATGATGGATGCTGCAGCCTCCGTGCGTGAGCGGTGATGATGACTTGAGCGAGAGCGTGGCTTAGACCTGATTTAAGGGAATAAATAAACACACCGCCATCACATACCCAGGAGCGCAGCAGAACTCTCTCAGAGAACAGGTGATTGGAGGAAGGAAGGCGGAAGTGGACGACCAGGGAGAATCATTAAAAAAAAAACACTTCTGCACCTTGTTGTGCGCGAATTAAAAGTTAAAAAAGAAAAATAAATGAGAGCTTTCGGCCAATGATGCTCTCGCGTGAATTTCCAGTTCCGGTCGGGAACTTCCGGCCAGTTGTCTGCAACCAGATTCTCAGGGCTTTTACCGCCTCCTTGCCGTCCCCCCGTTCACGCACAGAACGTGTGTCTGTTGTAGGAATTGAGGAGTCACGTGACCGGATGTTTAAAAAAAGAGTTTGCAGAAAGAGCGCGCGCAGCCTCCGCGTTCGGTTCGGTCCACTCAAACCGGACATGCCTATTCCACTCACCGTCTGCTCCGCTCCCCGCGTTACGCTCTTCTTCTGTGGTGGCTCGGGTCCCCAGCGCCCCCTTCCGGGCGAGCGTGTTGGTGTTTTTGAGTGCGTCCCTGTGAGGGAGGGGTACCCACTCAACCCCCCCGCTGTAATTACCCCTTCGGTTTGGATAGTTCTGCCCCTACCCTCCATGTCGTTCACCACCGGGACGCTCTAAACGTATTTCTTCCGTTTGGAATCCGTCTTTTGACGTCAGAGGTGACGTAAAGAGGCGTCGACCCGCATAACTCCCGGACCGGACCGGTCTCATGTTTGCGGGCATTATAAACTGGTTGTCGTTTTCGGGTGACTGCGCATGCGCACCGACCCGAAGTTCCGGTTTGGAAACATTTCTGGGCGCCGATCCCGCACATCAGGATCAAAATGATCCTGAGACTCAGCGGAACCAGGAGTTTGTGATTGGCTGACGAAAGCAAAGGACTCTCGGGATCAGTGTGAGCCAGAACCAGACAGGAGGTCGTAACCGCACAGGTGCGGTTCCTGCTCCCACCTGTACAGGTGCCCCGCTGGTGGCCTGATGGCAGCGCTGCGGATTCCCGCGGAGCTGTGGCTGCGGGTCTTCAGCTACCTGCCCTGGAAAGACAAGCTGCGCATGCGCTGCACCTGTTCTCATTTTCGGAACCTGTTGGACGAGTCAAGTGCCCTCTGGCGGGGTTTCAGCGTGGTGCTGCAGGACCTGTCCCGGTACAATCATAGGTTCTGGCGCAGCCTGGCTCGGTGGCAGGTGCGCGTGGTGTGGCTGCGCGCAGGTGTGAAGAAGGACCTGAAGCTGCTGTCCTCCTGGCTGCCGCTGCTGGACTCGCTCCGTCTGGACCGCTGGATGGAGCGGGAGATCCGGGAGGTTCGGGACCTGGGCCAGCTGCAGCGCCTGACCCTCACATCCAGCTGCATGCCGCTCAGCAAACTGGACTTCCTGGTTCCGCTCAGCGATCAGCTGACGCAGCTCACCATGTGTAACGTGCAGCTCACCTGTTCCCCTGCTCACCTGCTGGCTGCTGTGACTCAGCTGCGCAGGCTCACGTCTCTGCAGCTGCATCACGACGGCAGTTTGAGAATCAGAACCCTTGGTGGCATCCTCAGTCAGCTGAGCCAGCTCACACACCTGTCCTGGACCATGATCACCTACAAGACGCTGCCGCAAGACTTCTTCTCTCCCGCCGACGGCCCAGGTAAGCAGGTTAACCCAGAGTATGGATGAGGAGGAGGAACAGACACCCCCAGAGGTCATCAGTGAGATTCCAAAGTTCTGCTCCAACAGCTCTGCTGTGGGTCAACCCATTCGGGTTCTGCTCTTGAGCTGAAGCAGGACGTTGGCTCCACCACAGGAGAGCCTGATAGATGAAGGTTCCACGTCCTCTTTAGGAAGAAACGGGAATTCAAGGATAGACTTTAAACGTTCAATCTGACCTAGACCCGGATGCAGAGGATCTGTGACTTGGATCTAGAACAGGGGACTGCCATCTGTGGGTCCAGGTTCCTCTGTCGCTTTATTTTTGTTCTTCAACACTGTTGTGTGCAGTTGCTGATCAGAGGCAACGTTCTACAAGTATGAAAAGGCATTGACATTTATAGATAAACAATTGGATTCAGTGTTGTCCTTTTGTATTGAACGATAAAAGAAGAAACATGTCACAATGATAGGAAATGTTCTGGTTCACTTGGATTTCTTGCCATTTTAATTCATGGAAATCTGCTGCATTAAATCACGCAGGGCATATTTTATTTTGAAAGGAAGTTCTGTCCTGCTTTCAAAGTAAAACACATGCAAATTGTCTGAACTCCTGGGTTGTGGAGGGCGGCTTGTCTGGGGTGGTGGGGCTCTCGTGGGTGGGGCCCCGCGGCATGGCTGGTTGCCACTGCTGCCTGGATTCAACAC
>BSAI01000269.1:310448-330554 GCA_036245035.1 Adrianichthys oophorus | reverse complement strand
GTATCTTTGTGTGTGTTTTTGTATCTTCTTTGCGTGTGTGTGTGTGTGTGTTTTGTATCATTGTGTGTCAGTGATTTTGTATCTTAGTGTTTGTTTGTGTCTGTGTGTGTGTTTGTACCTTTGTGTTTTTGTATGTGTGTGTTTATCTGATAAAGTGTTTCCTTCGTTCTTCTCTTTCTATCAGATCTCCTGGTCGACGCCTTCAGTCTGCTCGATGAAGATGAGTTCTTCAGAGAACGGAGTGGCATCGGGTTCTCCCGAACCGTGCGTGGAGATGGACCAGTCCAAATCAGCGTCTGCAGTCCTGGATGATCCGCCTCACCCTTCAGACTCAGAGTAAGATCCAGGTGATGGTAGACCACCAGCTGAATTTCACAGGAGACCTCCGCCTTCCAGCTCTGTCCTCGCTAACATCAGAACATCGGACCTTTCCGATGCTCCCTTTTCTTTTTCTGAACGTATGCCGTTATCTTTTCGTGTCAACCTCTCAGTTTCCAGATCCAAACTTCCAAGCACCATAACTTTCCGTAAGACTAAAGACATCAACCAGGACAATTGACCCTGACTCATCAAAAGCCTGCTCAGCACTGATAGTCTCTCCATTCCTTGTGAACGGATCTCTGGTAAATCTCAGCTGACCCTCTTCTCCAGACCTGCCCCTCCCCCTGCAGCAGAACCACCAGCAGCATGGATGGATGAAGCTCTGCAGCTTAGCTGCTAAACTGACCACATTCTGAGGTTTTTCCAGGAACTCCTGACCTCCAACACGTCGCTGAATTTTTACTTCTTCTCTTTGGACAGAAACGTCTAGAAAGAAAAGTTCTGGAGCAGTTCCGTCATGCAGACTCACAGCATCAAACTGCTGCAGATGTTCTGCTCCGTTCTGTGACTCCTTCCTGTGTCCTCCTCAGACTCTGAGATGTTTGTGTTTGCAGAGAACAGCAGCTCACTCCAGACCAACAGCCTGCTGCCTCCACCTGTGGATCCACCAACAGTGAGGCCTCTGAAGTTCTGTGAGTCCTTTCTCAGAACATGGCACGTTTACGTTCTTGTCTGAGGGACATTAGCTCCTCCCACTTGCTGGGATTTTGGTTTGTTTTGCTCCATTGGAGCTCAGAACCACAACAACCATCCTAGCCAGAATGATCTATAGCTAAAATGCTGATGTTTTTTTTCTCCTCCACAGAGAGAGGAAGAGGAGGGCTGTGCTGATGGAGGAGCGGCCCACCTCCTGCGATTTGTGTCAGGACGTCCTGAAGGATCCGCTCTGTCTATGCTGCGGGCATTGGTCCTGCAGACGCTGCATCGCCTCTCATCGTCGCTCCTGCCTCCAGTGTGCTGCAGAATCTGACAGTGGAGCCAGAATCCAGACGTCTGATCACAGCGGAAGTAAGACGACATGTTTCTAAAAGTGTCTGAGGAGCTCAGATCAGGTTTTCCTGCTCCAACCAGACGAAGCAGAATCCTTCAGACTCTCTGGGTTTTTCATATTTCAACCTTGTAGAACCAGTCCATGTCAGAGTCAGGTGACTCACGTGAGTCACTCAGGCTCCACCTGCTGGTGACCCCAGGATGGAAGCGGGTTTTAGTTTGCCAGAAATATGCATTTTTGCTTTGAGGTCTTTCTGATGTGATCTGGTGTTCCTTCACACAGGAATCCATTCCAAGTGTTGGGAAACCCTTAAACTGGTTCTGAGGAATTTCATGGATGTCTTTAACTTGATTCCTGAGGGTCAAATCTTCTTGAAAGACATCTTCATAGATCTCCACGTCTCAGAGGTCAGAAATGAGCATCGGCGCAAAGAAGTCGGAGCCTCATCCAGAAAGAAACCTAAGCAGCGAAAAAGCATCAAAATGGAAGATATACTGAAGCCTGGAAGGGACTCGTCAGCCAGAATCGTTCTGACTAAAGGAGTTCCTGGTGTCGGGAAGAGCATATTAACGCAGAAGTTCACGCTGGACTGGGCCGGGCGTGGAGACACTGAGGACATCCACTTTGTGTTTCCATTCAACTTCAAAATACTAAACAAGCAGAAGGATCTAAAACTGAACTTTGTGGACCTCCTCCATGACACCTTTGGGGACATCAAAGATTCTGGAATCACCACCTTTGATAAATTTCGGATTTTGCTGATCTTGGACGGTCTGGACGAGTGTCAGCTTCCCCTGGACTTCAAAAAGAACGAGACCATGAGCGACATCTGGATGGAGACCTCGCTGGACGTTCTGCTGACAAACCTGATCAAGGGGAACCTGCTTCCCTCTGCTCAGATCTGGATCACCACTCGACCAGCAGCAGCCAGTAGGATCCCTGCCAAGTTTGTTGGGTTGGTGACAGAGATTAGAGGTTTCTCAGATCCCAACAAGGAGGCCTACTTCCGAAAGAGAATCAAGAATAAGGAGCAGGCCTGCAGGGTCATCTCCCACGTGAGAATGTATGAAAGTCTCTACAGGATGTGTCACCTCCCAAACTTCTGCCGCATCACAGTTAAGGTTCTGGAGGACAAGATAAAGAGCGGAGAGGAAGAGGAGTTTCCCAAAAACATCGGTGACATGTACATCAACTTTCTGTTGCTTCAGAGCAAACGCAACCGCGAGAAGTATCCAGACAAGGCTGAGAAATATCCAGACGTGAAGAAGGTCCTCGAGGTTCTGGGTAAACTGGCCTTTGAGCAGCTGCAGAAGGGACACCTAATCTTCTACGCCTCCAGCATGGTGAAGTACGGTATCAGCGTCAAAGATGCGCCGCTGTACTCAGATGTTTTCACAAACATCTCCAGAAAGAGGAAAAATCCCTGCAAGGACCCCGCTTACTGCTTCATCCGACTGAGCACCCAGGAGTTCCTGGCTGCAGTTTATGTCTTCAACTCTCACCGTGGCAGCAAGACGGAGATGCTGCAGGACCTCCAGGAGCATCCCAGTGATGGTGACAACCCAAACGAGTCTCCTCGGGATGCTTTTGTGAGCAAGGCCCTACAGGCCCCCCTGCAGAGCAAAAATAGTCATCTAGACATCTTTGTTTGCTTCCTTCATTGCCTCTCTGTGCAGTTCATCCAGAACTTCCTCAAAAGTCTGATTGGTCGCCCAGACACCAAATCCGGAGTCATTCTGACCACCCTCAACAACCTGAAAAAGATGAGCTACGAGAACCTGATTTCCGATCAAAGCCTCAGCATCTACCACACTCTCATGAACGTGAAGGAGCTGTCACTGCCTCAGCACATCCAACGCTTCCTCAAGTTGGAGAGTAAGTCAGAGAAGGAGCTGCTGGAGGTCCACGTCCCACTGCTGGTCCACATGCTGCACGCCTCTGAAGATGAGCTGTACCTGAAAAAGTACAACGTCACCAAAAAAAATTACCAGAGGCTGAATAGAACCACGGTGAGTCCAGCTTTGATGGTTCAATTCTTCTCATGTTTGCAGCTTCTCCTGGATCTGGCCCTGAGCTCCAGAAGGTCAGATCCTCTCAGAGAGGTAGTTCAAACAAACACAGAAGCTGAAAGTGAAACCGTCAATACTTCACTGTTTGTGTGGTGGTCTCTATGATCTCTGACAGTTGGCTCCATTGGAGCTAAACCCATTTGTTGTGTCCCTGGTCTCCTGCCTGGATCAGTTGCTCTTTGACATAACTGATGATGAGGAGCGCTTTTTGATGATGCTTCTCTCTGCAGGTGGAGGTGATCGTGAACGTGTGCACCTGAAGTCTGGGTGAAGTTCTGCTGGGGAAGTTAACCCTTTACTACAATAAAGAGATCAGAAAAAGCAGAAGGAACAGGAGCCCTGCTAGAACCAACATGTAGTGTTGTGTGAGGACAACGCCACCGTGTGGTGAGCTCTTTGTCTGCCAGCTGCAGACATGCAGTTTTAAGTTGCCTTCACACCCAATGCGATTTGTGTGGCGAAGGCAGACAGTTTCAATATTAATAATTATTTGTGAAAAAAGTTTGAAATATCCAATAAATTTCGTTCCACTTGATGATTGTGTCCCACTTGTTGTTGATTCTTCACAAAAAATGACAGTTTTAGATCTTTATGTTTGAAGCCTGAAATGCGGCAAAAGGTTGAATAGTTCAAGGGGGCCGAATACTTTCAAAAGACACTGTGTGTTGTTATAATAATAATACATTTTATTTATATAGCGCTTTTAAAGATACTCAAAGACCCTTACAAGAATAAACAATTACAATATTATAAAAACAATAATAAGAAACACAATTATAGAGAGTAATTACAAATAAAGCAAATCAGCTTTCACCGATTTGCACAGGTGGTTTGACAGAGTTTTATGCAGGTTGCCCTTCCTTTCACAAGCGTGTATTTTTTCTGGGCTGGGGACCGGCACAGGGAGACCCAGCCCGGAGCATCCTTGCGGCTACGTAGTTTGGCAGTAGTGTGAAAGGTTAAGATCATTGTTCCCTCTGGGAAATGAACCCTGGTTTCCTGCGTGCCATATACTGCATACAGAACTCTAAATTATTTTTTTGGTAACTAGCCAGAGTGGCATCCATAACATCCAAAGTCTACCAGCCAAACATCTCTCAGGAAAAATAATTAGTGTTTCAAAGTAAAGCAGTTATTCCCTTTATTTCTAAAGTTTCCGATAATGATTATTCTCTTGCAAAAACAAAACACTAATAATAATAGAAAGTGCAGTCTTATGTCAGCTTTTATAACATTACAGAAATATTCTTTTAATCAAAGACACTTCTGAACTTTTTTATGAACACACACCTTTCTTTAAAGCATGGACTTGACCTACAAACATTACACAGAAAAACGTTGGGGAAGTATTAAACATTGATCAGAATGAACTGTTGTTATTTTAGTTTGGGAGTCAATCCTGATGTGAAGTCTGTAGCTCTGCAGGGCGCGCGCGCTGTGGGTGTGGTCAGCTTCCAAACCAACAGTGATTGGTCTCATCAGTAACGGAGAGAATCATCCGTAGATTCCACCAGATGAACGTTTGAAACTCCAACGGTGGATTTCACCCACGAAGGGGACTTTTCCCGCTTCTCCCCCGCGCGGACGTGGATGTCCCGGCGGCACGCCCTGCTCAGTCTGCAGGGCGGGGGCGGGGGGGGGGCGGCTTTGTTCCCGCCCTGTTTGTGGAGGATGACCAGAAACATGGCAGCATAATAAAGTCATAAGAATACATGGAAACGTTCTGATGGAAAACTGGCAAAGCTTTACACTGATCACAGAAAAAGAAATCCTCCATGAAAGAAAACCAACACTGTTGGAATTGCAAACATTAATGGAATCTACGACCTAGTAATGCTTCTGACGAGCGCGCATGCGCGCTGCGCCGGGTTGTTGCAGCCTGCAAGCTAGCAAACCGCCGCGCGAGACATCGACGGGAGCATCTCCGCGTGACCCCCCGGAGAAGGTGAGTGTCCGCGAGGACCCCACCCCCGCATGACCCGCAGACTTCACCCACGAAGGGGACTTTTCCCGCTTCTCCCGGGCGCGGACGTGGATTTCCCGGCACGCCCCGCTCAGTCTGCAGGTGCGGGGCCCTGTTTGTGGAGGTTTTTCCAATCATCCCCTGCAGGAGAGGTGTGTGTTTGCTGGGGGAGAGGTCATGGTGTGTTTATGGGGGGGTCATAGTGTGATGGAGCCATTGACTGTATATGAGAACTGGACTGAGTGACCCCTCCCCCTGGCATTCCAAACAGGAAGCACCCGCTGGCTCCAAGAAGCCAATCAGATGCCTCATTGAAAGCATGTGGTGCTCGCTGGCCCCCCCACCTCAATGTTTGATTGACAGATTCTCCCGAGGGACTCAGTGGAGTTTGAACAAACTCACTCTGGATTGGTGACAGTGGTTGCCATAGAAACGTTTACTCAGTCTCATGCCGACTCAGATCAGTCACTGTTGACTCGCTCCAACATGGCGGCGTCTGTATTGTGAGGTAAGGCTTTTCTATGGGTGACGTCACTGGCACTTTGTCCTGATCTTTATATACAGTCAGTGGATGGAGCTGTGGTTCTTCATCAGAGGAGGTCTCAGCTGTGAGCAGGAGGTCCTGCAGCAGATCTAAAGAAACTTCTGACTAAATGCAGGTTCTGTGACGGTATTCATTCTACTTTGAGGCTCCAGAGGAGAACCAGACTCTTAATGCGTTGGTTCAACACCTCAAATCTTTGATGGTTCCTCAGATCTCACCAGACTCTCCATAGCAGATCTGGAGAAGGTCTGATTAGTGTAGATGTTGGAGGCCTTGAGCATCCTCATGAAGAAACATCTGCATGGTTCTTCCTTAAAATCCTCCTTTCTGTTGTCCAAGTTACCATCAGGGTGTCCACGCTCCACCGCCTCCACAATGACAGAAACAGGTCTGGGGTGTGTTCTCCTTTGTTGATTGTTTCTGCTCCACCGGTTCTCTACTCTCAGCCGTTTCTCCACCAACATCTGTGATGTAGGTAGGACTTTTGAGGGTTGTGTTAACCATCTGTTGTGGTGGATCTGCTGCTGATCACCTGCTCAGGCACACGTCCAGGTAAATGCAGAAGGTTCAGTTCGGAACAGGAGACCTGGAGAGATGGGGGCCAGAAGAAAGTTGGATCTCCTGAGTGTTCAGGAGAAGAGATCCTGTAGGAGGAGTTTGATAAGAATGTTCTGGAGCTGAAGAGAGAGGATGGTGAGTTTGAAGATGAAGGTGTGATGATGAAGGTTGTCAGAGGTAATGGGACATGAGGTGGGCTGGATGGAGATGGGGGAGGAGATCCATGGTAGGGTAGAAAGCAATGATGGATCAGACTCTAACGGACAGGTGGGTGAAGGAAACAGGAAACGAGGACGTGATGGAGAAGTTTGGTGTTCAGGACAGGAACGCTGAAGAACAGCAGGAGGAGGACTTTGCTGGAAGAATAGAAATGTCAGTGAAGATGTTTTTCCAGAGGAACTTAAGAGTGGAAGGAGGAGGAGAACACACGCCGTTGTAATCTGAAGGAGATCAGAGGCGGTAAAGTGGAGGCTGAGAAGACAGAGCAGAAGATGGTGTCGGTGTGAGGATGACTCTGATGAAGAGGAACCCCATGGTGAATAAATCTGCTCCTCGGCTGATTTGTGTAATCATCTGCTAAACCTGATCCTTTGACATCCCAAACTCATGTCTGAAAAACAGAATCCAATATTGACAGAACCATTAGTTCTGAAACAGAACTGGTTCTGTTTCGGTTCTTTAACTAACCATCATTCTGGCCTTAGAGCTGTAGTGGTTCTTCCTGAAGCTGGAACATCGGAGGCCAGGAGACGTGCTTTGGTTTTTTGGTGTCCTGCCTCTCAGCTTTCAGGAGGAATGAAGCTTCAAAGCCCAAGTTCTGGTGGTGAAAACTCGCTGTGCGTTTACTGTCTCTGCTGTTTGTGTCGCCGCAGGCATGGCAGTCAACGTGTACGCCACATCTGTGTCCGTGGACAACCTGAGCCGGCATGACATGCTGGCATGGGTCAACGACTCGCTGCATCTTAACTACACCAAGGTGGAGCAGCTGTGCTCAGGTGAGTTCATGCTCACAGGCGTGGGGGGGGGGTTGTTAGATGAAAATACACAGAACATTTCCCTGCAGGTAAAAATAACCTAATTTAAGATAACGATGCTTTAAAAATGTGACGTTCCAGAGAACCAAGGCGCAGCCGCCCAACGCGGACTGACAACCGCCTCTACAGTTCTGGTTATAGTTTGGAGTTGGGTCATGTTCTTACATTGTCCTTTTTCAAAAACGTTTAATTAAAAAGAAAAAAATGTCTGGGTTGGAAGAGCCAGAAACCATGTTTTAGAAGAGAACAAAATCCTCTTTCTCTTCCTGCCACATTCTTCTTTCCACAACATTTCACTCTTCTCCGGTTCCATTCAATAGAAGGTTTGGTTCAGTCAGGAATCAATGCTCCCTTTGGTTATAAGCAGAAAAAAGATCTAAATGATCATTTTTTTTGGGTTGCACGGTGGCGCAGTGGTTAGCGCTCTTGCCTCACAGCAAGAAGGTTCCCGGTTCAACAGTGTCACCAATGGGGGGAGCATGCGCTGGTTTTCTCCGGGGACTCCGGCTTCCTCCCACTGTCCAAAAACATGCTTCATAGGTTAATTGGTCGCCCTAAAGTCCCTACGTGTGCATGGTGCATGTGGCCCCTGTGACTGACTGGCCATCTGTCCAGGGGTGTCCCCTGCCTTTGCCCATGAGCAGCTGGGTTAGGCTCAGGCAGCCCTGTGACTCTGAAAGGGATAAAACGGGTATGGAAAATTAATGAACATTTTTTCTCTACGGGTCACTGAGCGATCTGCCGCCTCGTTATGTCCTGAGGGTCACCTGCGTGGCCAGTCCAGCTTTGACCATTTTTCACCTGCAGACAGCCCTGCCGGCCCACCTGCCACAGGTTCATTTCTGCCATTTCTCCTGGTGCAGCTTTGAGGCCGGATGCAGTTTTTTTTAGTTGTAGTTGTTATGAAACTCCTGACTTCAACAGCATTTCTGTGGGTCCTCTGATGCTCTCTTCAGGTTCCAATAACAGTCATCTTCAGCAGAACACGAAGTTCCAGAAAACACCACCTGACCACTGAATCTCTGCAGCCTAAGTCTGTTTGAATTAAAGCTCACAGTCCCTGAATAGCTGGAAATATAGCCTTTTAAATTATAAAAAATCTCTGTGTAAAGCCAGAATCCAATACTATTCAGCTTTAATATCAGAGAAGGGAAATAATCAGAGATTTCTTTTTAGTACTATAGCCAGACTGACCAGCAGTCACAGCTCAGTGGAACCACATATTCCTGCTACTCTCAGCTCTGAGGAATTTCTTTCATTCTTCGATTGTAAAATCCTAAATATTAGACAAAAGCTGGACAAAGTTATCCCTACAATCAGCCCAGAGCAGGCTAAAACAGTAGAAACAAAGGCATCTATAGAAACCTCTGTAACATTAGACTGCTTCACTACTGTAGATCTAGCAGAATTAACATCAGTTATTGCATCCTCCAAAACCTCAACTTGTCTTTTAGACCCAATCCCCACTAAGCTTTTTAAAGAAACCTTCCCCTTAATTAATGAATCAATTTTAACTATTATAAATACTTCTATAGAAACAGGTTATGTACCACAGTCTTTTAAATATGCAGTTGTTAAACCTCTTCTGAAAAAGACCAGTTTAGATCCTGGCATTCTGGCCAACTATAGACCAATATCAAATCTCCCCTTTATCTCAAAGATATTAGAAAGAGTTGTAGTTAAACAGCTATACTGCCACCTACAGGACAATAGCATCTTTGAAGATTTCCAGTCAGGGTTCAGACCTCACCATAACACTGAAACTGCACTAGTTAGAGTCACTAATGACTTGTTACTGGCCACAGAAAAGGGACTAATCTCTATTCTGGTCCTGTTAGATCTTAGTGCAGCCTTTGACACTATAGACCACAGCATCTTACTCCAGAGACTAGAGCATGACATAGGGATCAGAGGATCTGCCCTCCAATGGTTTAAATCCTACTTATCTGATAGGTACCAGTTTGTTCATGTAAATGGACATTCCTCCCATTATAGTCGAGTTAGCTACGGAGTCCCACAGGGCTCAGTTCTAGGACCCATCCTGTTTATGCTTTACATGCTGCCTCTAGGGAATATAATCAGGAAACACGGGATTAGTTTTCACTGTTATGCAGATGATACACAGTTGTATCTATCCATTAAACCCGACCAGAATGACCACTTAGAGAAACTTAATGCCTGCATTAGTGACATCAAGATTTGGATGGTAGTTAATGACCTCCTCCTAAACCCAGATAAAACTGAGGTCATTATACTAGGTCCAAAATACCTCAGAGATACCCTACCTGTTCAGATGGTCTCCCTGGATGGTGTAAATATAGCCTCCAATCCCACAGTTAGAAACCTGGGGGTTTTATTTGACCAGGATTTATCATTTAAGGCTCACATATCACAGGCTTGTAAAACTGCATTTTTTCACCAACGCAATATTTCTAGGATAAGAAACATATTATCAAGAAGTGATGCTGAAAAACTCATCCATGCATTTGTCACGTCTAGGCTGGATTACTGTAACTCTTTGCTAGCAGCTTGTCCTAAAAGTTCTTTAAAAAGTCTTCAGCTTGTTAAAAATGCAGCAGCTAGATTGTTAGCAGGAACCAGCAGAAGAGAACACATTACTCCTGTGTTAGCTTCACTTCACTGGCTCCCAGTTCAATCTAGAATCAAGTTCAAAATCCTCCTGCTAACCTATAAGGCCTTGAATGGTATGGCCCCATCCTATATTAAAGATCTCATAGAGCCTTACCAACCAAACAGAACACTTCACTCACAAAATGCAGGACTGCTTGTGGTTCCTAGAATCTCTAAAAGCACAGTTGGAGGTAGAGCCTTTAGCCACCAAGCTCCTGTTTTATGGAATAAACTCCCAGCTCATGTAAGAGAGGCTGACACAGTTTCTACATTCAAAGTTAGACTTAAAACATTCCTCTTTAGACAGGATTATTGTCAGACTAGCTATCAATCAGAGATTATTTAATTTACTGCTGCTCTACCTCACCTACTGTGTCCATGGAGCTAAGCAGAAGGAAGATGGTTTGATAAACCAGGTCATGGTGGCCTATTCCCTCTGCTTAGTGGGCAGGGTAGGGATGTCAGTTTGGTTTAGTCTGCTTAGTTTAGCAACTAGCTATTGTTTATATTTCATGACTGTCTTTATGTTCTTTGTATAAGTACCGGTGTGAAGCCCAGTGAGACGGCTATGGTTGTGATTTTGGGCTTTAGAAATCAAATTGAATTGAATTAAGTCTGCTTCATCTGCTTCAGTTATAGAAGATATTTCTGCAGAAGTTAGTGTAGAAGTTTCTGACCTGATCACACGCCAATGTTCTTAAAGAGGAAAACTGCTGACTCAGCACTGTGACAGGAGATGCAGACGGGTTTCACAGCAGAACCTTGTAGATCAGTTTGCTGGGGGTGTCCTCCTCTCTCTGTTATGTTGTATGGACAGGTTCCTGGTACTGGTTTTGGTTAATGTGAAGAAGGTTCTGACTGTGGTTTGTGCTGCAGGAGCTGCTTACTGCCAGTTCATGGACATGCTGTTCCCCGGCTGCGTCCTTCTGAAGAAAGTCAAGTTTCAGGCCAAGCTGGAGCACGAGTTCATCCACAATTTCAAAGTCCTTCAGGCCGCGTTTAAGAGGATGAGTGTTGACAAGGTGAGATCATTCTTCAGTCCATCAGACCTGAAAGTCATCACGCTGCATTGAAGGCGGCCTCATGTCCCAGCACGGACGCTTCTCATCTTCATGAGCAGATCTTCCAGGTAGCTCCTCCCCCTGCACAGGTGTTCTGAAACATCTGTCAGATCCTCACAGTTTCTTCAGATCTATGCCTCAACTCAACTTTATTTATAAAGCACTTTCAAACAGCAGGAAGCTAAAACAAAGTGCTGTACACACACAAGATAAAAACAAGATCCATCCATCCATCCATTTTCTTCCGCTTATCCGGGAACGGGTCGCGGGGGCAGCAGTCTAAGTAAAGATGCCCAGACTTCCCGCTCCCCGGCCACTTCCTCCAGCTCCTCTGGGGGGACCCCGAGTCGTTCCCAGGCCAGCCGAGAGACATAGTCTCTCCAGCGTGTCCTGGGTCTTCCCCGGGGCCTCCTCCCAGTGGGACATGCCCGGAACACCTCCCTAGGGAGGCGTCCAGAGGGCATCCGAACTAAATGCCCGAGCCACCTCAACTGGCTCCTCTCGATTTGGAGGAGAAGCGGCTCTACTCCGAGCTCCTCCCGGGTAACCGAGCTTCTCACCCTATCTCTAAGTGAGCGCCCAGCCACCCTACGGAGGAAGCTCATTTCATCCGCCTGGATCCGGGTCCTCGTTCTTTCGGTCATGACCCAGAGCTCATGACCATAGGTGAGTATTGGGGCGTAGATCGACCGGTAAATTGAGAGCTTTGCTTTCTGGCGTAGCTCTCTCTTCACCACGACAGACCGGTACAGCGACTGCATAACGGTGGACGCAGCACCAATCCGCCTGTCGATCTCACGCTCCGATCTTCCCTCACTCGTGAACAAGACCCCAAGATACTTAAACTCCTCCACTTGGGGAAGGAGCACTCCACCCACCCAGAGAGGGCAAACTACCTTTCTCCGGTCGAGAACCATGGCCTCAGACTTAGCGGTGCTGACCCTCATCCCAGCCGCTTCACACTTGGCTGCAAACCGTTACAATGCATACTGGAGGTCCTGGCTCGATGAAGCCAACAGGACAACATAATCTGCAAAGAGCAGAGAGGAAATCCTGTGGTTCCCGAACAAGACCCCCTCCGGACCCTGGCTGCACCTAGAAATTCTGTCCATAAAAACTATGAAAAGAACCGGTGACAAAGGGCAGCCCTGCCGGAGTCCAACATGCACTGGGAACAGGTCTGACTTACTGCCAGCTATGCGGACCATGCTCCTGCTCTGGTCATACAGAGACCGGACAGCCCTGAGTAAGGCTCCCCGGACCCCATACTCCCAAAGTACCCTCCACAGGACACCACGGGGCACACGGTCGAACGCCTTCTCCAAATCCACAAAACACAAATGGACAGGATGAGCGAACTCCCACGAACCCTCCAGCACCCTGGACAGGGTGTAGAGCTGATCCACAGTTCCACGACCAGGGCGGAAACCGCATTGTTGTTCTTGGATCTGAGGTTCGACTATCGGCCGGACTCTCCTCTCCAGTACCCTGGCATAGACTTTCCCAGGGAGGCTGAGGAGTGTGATTCCCCGGTAGTTGGAACACACCCTCCGGTCCCCCTTCTTGAAAAGGGGAACCACCACCCCTGTCTGCCAGTCCAGTGGTACTGTTCCTTACTGCCACGCGATGCTGCAGAGACGTGTTAACCAAGACACTCCCACAGCATCCAGAGACTTGAGGTACTCAGGGCGGACCTCATCCACTCCCGGTGCCTTGCCACCGAGGAGCTTATTAACTACCTCGGTGACTTCAGCTTGGGTAATGGACAGCCCCACCCCAAGGCTCTCAGCCTCTGCTTCCTCAAGAGAAGGCGTGTCAGCAGGATTGAGGAGATCCTCAAAGTATTCCTTCCAACGCCCGACAATGTCCCCAGTCGAAGTCAGCAGCTCCCCACCTGCACTGAAAATGGTGCCTGCAGAAAGCTGCTTCCCCCTTCTGAGTCGCCGGACGGTTTGCCAGAACCTCTTCGAGGCCAACCGATAGTCCTTCTCCATGGCCTCACCGAACTCCTCCCAGGACCGAGTTTTTGCCTCTAGTACAGCCTGAGCCGCAGCTCGCTTAGACTGCCGATACCTGTCAGCTGCCTCTGGAGTCCCACAAGTCAGCCAGACCTGATAGAACTCCTTCTTCAGCTTGACGGCATCCCTTACTTCCGGTGTCCACCAACGGGTTCGGGGGTTGCCGCCACGACAGGCACCAGAGACCTTGCGACCACAGCTCCGAACAGCAGCAGAGACAATGGAGGTGGAGAACATGGTCCATTCAGACTCAATGTTACCAGCCTCCCTCTGTACCTGTTTGAAGCTCTCCCGGATGTGGGAGTTAAAGACTTCCCTGATGGAGGGCTCAGCCAGAAGTTCCCAGCAGACCCTAACACTATGTTTGGGTCTGCCAAGTCTTTCCGGCCTCCTTCCCCGCCATCGAATCCAACTCACCACCAGGTAGTGATCAGTGGACAGCTCTGCCCCTCTCTTTACCCGAGTGTCCAAGACACACGGCTGAAGGTCTCCTGAAACGACTACAAAGTCGATCATTGATCTCCTGCCGAGGGTGTCCTGATGCCACGTGTATTGATGGATACCCTTGTGCTCAAACATGGTGTTTGTTATGGACAAACTATGACTAGCACAGAAGTCCAACAACAAAACACTGCTCGGGTTCAGATCAGGGAAGCCGTTCCTACCAATCACACCCCTCCAGGTGCTACTGTCGTTGCCCACGTGGGCATTGAAGTCACCCAGGAGGACAATGGAGTCCCCCGTTGGGGCACTTTCCAGTACCCCTCCGAGAGACACCAAGAAAGCTGGGTACTCTGAACTGCTGTTCGGCCCATAAGCTGAAACCACAGTCAGAGACCTGTCCCCCACCCGAAGGCGGACGGACGCAACTCTCTCATCCACCGGGGTGAACTCCAACACTTGGCGGCAAAGCTGGGGGCTCACAAGTAAGCCCACCCCAGCCCGCCGCCTCTCACCATGTGCAACTCCAGAATGGTAGAGAGTCCAACCCCTCTCGAGAGACTGAGTTTCAGAGCCCAGACTGTGCGTAGAGGTGAGCCCAATTATATCTAGCCGGTACTTTTCAACCTCTCGCACAAGCTAAGGCTCCTTCCCTCCCAAAGAGGTGACGTTCCATGTCCCAAAAGCCAAGTTCCATGACCGGGGTTTAGGCCACCGAGGCACTCGCCCTCGACTGCCACCCAAACCACATTGCACCGGCCCCTTCTGAGCTCTCCTGCAGGTGGTGGGCCCACTGGGGATAAAAAACAAAAACAAGATTAAAAAGACAATAAACAAATAAAATAATAAGAGCAATAAAATATCAGTAAAACAGCTGGAGTCTCATGTTGTGGTAAAAGCAAGGGAATAAAAGTGAGTCTTTAAACAAGTTTTAAAAGTGGACAGTGATGATGCTTCTCTAATATACAAAGGCAAAGAGTTCCAGAGCTTTGGACCAGCAATGGCAAAGGCTCTGTCCCCCCTGAGCTTCCGCCTGGACCTCGGTGTCTCCAGAAGGAGCTGATCTGAGGCAACGGGCCGGCGAATAAGGAGAAAGCAGTTCGGAGAGGTGCAGTGGGGCAAGACCATGTAAAGACTTAAAAACAAATAAAAGAATCTTAAAGTTAACCCTAAAATGCACAGGCAGCCAGTGGAGCGATGCTAAAATCGGTGTAATGTGGTCTCGCTTACGTCCTCCAACCAGGAGACGGGCAGCTGCATTTTGAACACGTTGGAGATGTGAGAGAGATGTCTGGCTTAGTCCAAGGAACAGAGAGTTGCAGTAATCCAGCCGAGAAGTTATGAAGGCGTGGATTACTGTCTCAAAATGTGCAGGTGATAAAAATGGTTTCACCTTTGAACGTTGCAGAAGATTATAAAAGCTCAGCTTCACCACTGATCTGATCTGGTTAAAGTTTAAAATGACTGTCCAATTTAAAGCCCAAGTTAGAAACAGTTGACTTTAAAAACCCTGTCAAAAAACCCAGATCAACTGGGGACGGTCCTCCAAGATCATTTGGTCCAAACACTAATACTTCAGTTTTGTTTTCATTAAAACTCAGGAAACTCATGGCCAACCAATCCTTAATGTCATGCAAACATGATACAAGCGGGTTAGTAGAGAAACCATTCTTCCTTTTCAGTGGCAGATAGATCTGGCTGTCATCAGCATATAGGTGAAAAGAAACAACCTGCCTTCTTAAAATGGACCTCAGCGGAAACAGATATAAGGAAAACAGAAGAGGCCCTAGAACTGAACCTTGTGGAACTCCAAAAGACACCTGAGCTGTTCTAGATTTAAAACCATCAATATTAACACACATAGTTCGTCCTGTTAAGTATCTAGTGCAGTACCTTGAATCCCCACCAGGTTCTGGAGCCTAGAAATTAAAATACTGTGGTCAACTGTGTCGAATGCTGCTGATGGATCCAGCAGAACCAGAACTACATGATCTCCAGCATCATCTGCCTGATCTAAACCACGCAGCTTTGGGTTTCTCAAACCTGGGTTGAGCTGTTGATTGTGTCTCCACAATGCATTCACAGAGGAAGCTCCGCCCCCAGCGCAGCAGACTCAGGTGTGTCAGGAGTGGGGCAATAGTGGGAGCTAAGCGTATTCTTGTGTCTCCAGATCATCCCTGTGGAGAAGCTGGTCAAAGGGAAGTTCCAGGACAACTTTGAGTTTGTTCAGTGGTTTAAGAAGTTCTTTGATGCCAACTACGACGGGAAGGAGTACGACCCGATACTCGCCAGGCAGGGGCAGGATGTGGTCCCAACCCCCAACCCAGGTGATCATTTTTGCCACAGACCAAAGAGACACACAGGTAATAACGCCCCGCTTTGCTCGTGCTGCACGCTCTGACTGAGCTTTGGATGGCTCTGCGATCGACCCGATTCAGACCCGGCTTGCTGCTCTGTGCTGTGCAGTGAGACGCCGCATGAAGATCTGAATCCATCTTTGCAGTCCTGCATCCCGCCGCCTCTCGGCTGATTCATAATCCAATTCTGTAGGGTCCGATCCAAACATGAGCCAGAACCAGACCCCTATGAACTGCAGCCTGGACCAAAACTGGAACCTTAACCTGAATCAGTACCCATTTCTGATCTAGAACTTGAACAGAACTCGAGCTCAAAGTTGAAATCTGATTCAGAATCAGAACCTGAACCAGTTCTGAACAGAATCTAATACGAGAAAATTACTCTTCACTCAGAAACTTGAGTGTTGCAGCGTTATAGTTTAGAAAGAAGCAGAAAAGGTACACAGTGAGTACCATAAGAAAATGTAATACATGTGTGTACATGTATACACACACACGTGTGTAGAACGCATCACAACTTCTACACAGGAAGAAGGTCATTCCTTCAGTCAGAAATGTTACACAGGTTGGAGACAGTTTGAGGTGAATGATGAGAACAAGAGTATATGTATTCATCGTAGTTCATTCATTCATTCATTTTCCAATCCGTTTTATCCCTTTCGGGGTCACGGGGTTGCCGGAGCCTAACCTGTCTACCCATGTGCGAAGGCAGGGGACACCCCCGGACCGGTCGCCAGCCCGCCGCAGGGGCCACAATCACACACCCATGCACACTCACATCCACACCTAGGGACAATTTACAGTAACTAATTAACCTATGAAGCATGTTTTTGGACGGTGGGAGGAAGCCGGAGTCCCAGGAGAAAACCCACGCATGCACGGGGAGAACATACACACTCCACACAGAAAGGTCCCCATTGATGACACTGCTTAAAGTCCCCCAGCCATGACTTGAACCGGGAACCTTCTTGCTGTGAGGCAAGAGTGCTAACCACTGCGCCACCGTGCAGCCTTCATCGTAGTGTTAGTATTAATAAAAACTACTACTAATAGTAACAGGACTAGTGACCCTCAACAGCAGATTTCATGGGAGCAGTTCTGCTTAATCTTCATCTCAGCTGCAGGATGAAACTGCCTAATGTGGCCACTTCTTTTAGGATGAAGATGAACCTAACCCTCTACCAGAACCTGAGCCAAAAGCAGAACCGCGCCTTCCATCACGCTCCTGACCATCTGCATTGTTGCTGTGACTGCTTTAGCTGCAGTCCATCATGGTGCTGTAACGTTTTCTCATTCCCCAGGACCACCACGGACCTCCCCAACGGTTCCTAAGAACATGCTGACCCCACAGAGGGTTCAGCACAACACCCCAGCCATGAGGAAGAACTTGTCCAGAAACGGGGGCGGCGATGGAGAAATCATAGAGCTCAACCAACAGGTAACCTAGCAGTGCAGGTTGGACCGGATCGGAGAACCCCAACAGCTGCAGTCTCTGGAGTAGAACCATCAGACCATCTGTGTGAAGTCAGACTGAAATGCATGCTGGGATTGAAGCAGAACAGCTGCTTAGACTAATGATTAGCTGAAACCCATTTCAGCTTCCTGATGATAGAAATGTCACATGACTTTTCAAAGTTAATATTGGCTCTTTCTACTTTCTGGATTGGCTGTATGATGCCTTTTAAAGTCCTATAACTCTGATCATTGACTGTGAAAAATGCTGCATGGCTTTTAGAGAGCAAGTGCAACAGAGTTCAGGAGATCAGAAGGTTCATTTGCATGTTTAGAGATGGTGGAGACTGAGAGGAAGGAACCTGGTGTTTCATCTGGAGTGAAGAAACCAGATCAGGACACCTGATTGAGGGTAAAGAAGTTCAAGAGTTTGTTCAGAGGAAAGGGTTAGAGAAGAAAAGGTGAAACTCTCAGAGGATAAGAGAACAGGGAGATGCAGCGTAAAGTGGAGGTATTAAAGGTCAAATAAAGGTCATTCGAGGACTTGATTGACAGGTTGTTCCCAAAGGAGGCAGAGGTGGATCTATACAGGTGAGTCAGAGAAACAAATGATGAAGGACGGAGATGGAAATTTGTTGACAGGTTCTACAATACTGATGAAAGGATAGAGGGAGAACTTTGAGGAACTGATGAATGAGGAACATGTTGGAGGAGAAAAGGAGGATGTGGAGCAGGAAGTAGCAAAGATTCAAATCCCATCACCCAGGTGTGTGAAATGTGTTCCCCACATTTGACCCCTCCCCTGGGGGAGTGGTGCGCTGCAGTCACAGCCGCTCAGGAACCATTTGGTGGTTTAACCCCCCCGATCCAACCCATAATGCTGAGTGTCAAGCAGGGAGGCAGTGGGTCCCATTTTTAGAGTCTTTGGTATGACTCGGCCTGGACTTGAGCCCTGACCTTCCAGTCTCAGGGCGGACACTCTACCACAAGGTCACTGAGTTGGTCAGATCAGTGAGGAAGACGAGTTAAAAGGCAGCTGGTCCTGAGGACATACCTGTGAAGGTCTGGAAGAGTTTAGGGGAGGAGGCAGAAGAGTTTCTGTCTGTTTAAGACGATCTTGGAGAGTGAGAAAATGACTGAGGAATATAGAAGAAGAGTTCTGGCTCCACTTTGAAGAAGAATGGAAATGTTCAGAGTTGAAGAAACTTCAGAGGGATTGTGCTGATGAGACAGATGCCAGAGGATTTCCAGGTGGAGGTGGGAATGAGCTCCTTGTTTCCAAAGAGACAGGAGGCAGACCTGGAGGCAGCAGAGATGAAGATGCTGAGGTTCTCTGTGGGAGTGACCAGGATGGATCAGAGTCCATCAGAGGACCAGATCATGGCTGATGTTCTGGAGATCAGTCAGTAAAAATGCTGAATAAAATCCTAAAAACTGAATAAATCTTGAAGATTGTTGATGGATTGTTAGTCTTTGACTTTGAGGAGTCGATGATCAATTTTTTCATTGATTACATTTTGAGTCATTAATTTATACATTTGGAGTCTAATGCTGCGTTCATACCAGAACGGTGGGTCATCCAGTTTCAGTAATAAGACGACGTTTCCATCGCTCAAAAACCTAAATTTATGTGAAAATTTGCTTCACATTAACCAGTCAAAACCTAAAAGAGATGATGACCAGATCAACAGGTGGAGTCCAAAACCTACACGGAGAAGATCTTATTGTTAAGATCTATTGCTGTTGGTATACGGGGTTAGCAATCTTTCAATAAAGAATTGTAACCATAAAGACAAGGTATACATTTGTGCACAACGTTTTCAGAAAAATATGAATACAACATGTAGTTTTACACAGACATGCAAACATGTAAGACTGTCAGCATACAACTGGTTAACTAGTGGCCTCTTTAGATTGTCGCGTGCACTATTTGTGCTCACGAGTGAACTAGTGCACACTTTTAAACATTACTACTTAACTAGTTCACATTTTTTGCTGTCACTAGTTAACTAGTCGTACTATTGGCATTACTAGTTAGGCTTAAAACAGCTGATATCAAGGATATCGATTAAATGTTAAAAAGGCTTTCCATAATGCTGTTTATTTCTGGATCTCTTGTCATGACAGTCTTGCTTTGCTCCCTCTAGTGGCGGAATTTGCATTTCGGTTATTTAATTAAAGGAGGACTATCACCATCCAACAAAAAATCCCATTAAACTTTGACTAGTACTAGCTAAGATCATGTCATTATTTTGTCGATTCATTCATGACATGTGCTTAATAAAAATAAATTTCACGTTCAGCGCACCTAGCGGTCAGAGTGTGCAAATGTGTGTCACTGATGCGCGACGTCACTCTGGCACAAAGCATCAGCAACAACCGCTGCCATAGAACGAGACAGGAGTCAATTTTTCGACGAGGAAAAGGAGTTTTTGGATGATATCAAAGCATTTGAGGTTCAACCATATATGTATGAACCGGAATATTCAGAGGGAGAAGAAAGTGATCAAAGTCATGATGATGCCTGGAGGATCGGACAGACTGAATGATGCTCATGCAGCATGTGTGGATCAATGCCGACCGGTAACGAGAGCCATTGTTGCAGA
>BSAI01000269.1:289573-300448 GCA_036245035.1 Adrianichthys oophorus | reverse complement strand
CACATCTGCCTCGTGTCTCCACATCTGCCCTGTGTCTGCACATCTGCCCTGTGTCTCCACATCTGCCCTGTGTCTGCACATCTGCCTCGTGTCTCCACATCTGCCTCGTGTCTTCATGTCTGCACTCTCATCCAGGACTAAGGAAAAAACATTCAAACATTTCTTGACAAATTCTCCATCAGTGAAGGTTTACTGCTGCTTGCTATCAGATGATGACTGGTTGACAAATGTGTTCAGCAGAGCCAACAGTCCACTTTATAAGTTGGAGAATTTGTCTGCTCACGTTCGGCTTTGCATAACCAAAGAATTCCAATCACAATACTTGTGATTGGGATTGTATTCGCAGATTGTATTCTTTGAATACCACCAGCACCTCCTGACAGATGACAGCTTTTTCTTTGCATTAAAGAAACACAGAACTGCTTTTCCACTGCTGAGAAAATACCTTGCATTCTGAATTCATTTCTCTCTTACCTAACCTTTTCACCAGAACAATGACCCTTCATTTATTGAAAAATAACTCGTGATCAGTGAAATCGGCAAAGCAGGTTACAGGTGTTGTAAGGCGGTAAAACTCCTCCCTTCACACTTTTACACATTTCTCAGACGGACACGAACATTTTCACACTTTGGTTTAAACTCTCGAAGTTCATACCTTCATAGAAAAAATGTCCAGGATGATAGAATGGAAACAAAGATCTGATCTCAATCAAAGATTCCTGTAGGTCTGGAGAGCTGCACGTATCTGTACAGGAGACAAGGCACGGAGGAGATTGATTGACAAGGTCTCCAACCAATGAGGACACAGAACAGGGTGCGCTTTTAGGGGAAACAAAGCTGCATGCATCATCACACTAAATAAAGCAGCAAGACAGCAGAAGGTGAACTGCGATGTAGCAAGGGAACACTGGATTCCGTTTTATTTGACAGGTTTTGGTCCTGGATTTTTGGGGGTGTTCAGATGGGGCACAGACTGCAGAAGGGTGGAGTCAAACGTCACTTTCTATGCGGGTATAAGTCTGGATCGCGTAGCCAGACTGAAAAAAGTATAAAAAATCATGCATCATATATTGTCCAGGTGGGCTGCATCTGGCCTGCAGGTCGTACGTTGGTGTCCACTGCTGTAGAGGAAGAGAGCTCCTCCTCCAGTCACCGGGTCCCCTGCAGTGCCAGAACATACCAACAGGGCAGCACATTTCACACAAAACCACCAACAGTCTGTAGAAGGGGATTTTCCTTCACCATGAACAGAACGTTGTTGGTTTTGGGGCCGAATCGGTGTGAAAAGGATAACGTTAGAAACGGAACGAAGACGAGTGCAACGCGTAGAGAATACCATGAACATGTGATGAGAACGAAGAGAATGATCTGTGATGTGTTTGTGTATCTCAGGAAGGCTTCGCCCCCCCGGATGATGAAGACCTGGACGAACAAGCTCACCTGGATCAGGATGAATACTGAACCCTCTGTCTGCCGGCTGTCTTTCATTTCCTGCTCTGATGTTTGATTTCTTAACCTCATGTTTGTGTATGTAATGGTCCAGTGCAGGGCTGGCCAACCCTGGTCCTCAGAGCCTCAGTCCTGCCTGGTTTCCCGCTCTCCCTGCACCGCTTGATGCTGACTGTCTAAATCCGGTGTGTTCAGTCAGCTCATCAGCTGCAAGCTATTCAGGGTGAGCTGGAAAACAGGTGTGGCTCTGGAGGAGCAGGGTTACCCAGCCCTGGTCTAGTGCAAGAGTGTCTACCCTGAGACTAGGAGGTTGTGGGTTCAGATCCACCTTGGTTGAGTAAAGCTGCATTCACACTGAACTCAATTCGCGCACCCCGCCCCTCTTTCACCGGGTGGCTAATTCCCTGCTCACCACATGGTCAAAAATGTGTTCCCTAAGCTAGCCGCCTCGGCCACGGGTGGGAGGAGCTAGCAGCTAATGATTTGGATCCCTACATGGAGCGGTGTCTGTATTTTATTTACAATGCATTGAAGACACTGATGATGTTTACAGATCCATTTTCTTTTTCTTTCAAGAGCTCTTTCTAAACATCGGCGATCACGTCTCCATGGAGATCACGAGCCGTCAAAAAAAACAAACAAATATATAGACCGTCTACCCACAAAAAAAGTAAAATTCAGTCTCCAAATAGCAAACACTCTTCTTTAGTAACCTCTCTCGCAGTGACAGCGGTTTGTTCCTGCGCCTGTAACCTAACAACATAACTGAGTTCATACAGTTATTATTGTGTTTGATTTTTTAAATGCATTGTGTTTTATTATGCATAAACAATACATGATTTTTTAAAATTCCCATAAACATATTTTTTTTTTAAAAGTGTGAATGCAACTTTACTCCACCACTCCCAAAGCCTCCTGCTCAGCTCTACAGTGTTGGAATTTGGGGGGGGGGTTAAAGCAGCAAGAGGTTCTCCAGCTCGTTTCCTCAGGGGAAGGGTCAACTGCACAGAAAGAAGTTCACACACCTGGAGGGGGTGCCAAATGATGGGACTTTAACCGACAAACAAGAAAATCCTCAACCAACCTGCTTCCCGTCTGACCTGAAACCTGAAACCCTCAGACGAATCAGAAGAAAGCCAACTTTTGATCAAACTTCTCTCAAGTTGTAGTATGTATTACAGAGGATGTCATAAGTTGACCTGCTCCTCGGCATTTTCTGTTTGTGTGTCCTGGTTCTCAAACGGAACCCCACGTGACCGTGGATGTTACTCTCCTGGAGGAAGGTCGCGTTGTTTGACATTAACAAGTGTAAAAGGAACCGTAGCAGTTCCCTCTGATCGGTCATATAGTGGGGGTATTTTAGAGCACAACCCTGTTCCTGAAAGGAGACCGAGACAAGGAGCCGAAACAAGAACAGTGTTTTGGGTTTGGAGAACAAGCTTGTTTGCTTGTTTTATTGTAAAAAGCTTCAGAGACTGCACCAGTGCTGCTTCTTTCTATAAAAGCAGGAATGTCAAGTCTTAGACTTTTGCAGAAACATCCTAGGCCAAAAGTTGGTTTTAGGGTTGTAAATATTTGCAACATGTGAGTTTGTCATTTCGCTGAGCTGGAGTTGTTTATTTAGATTTTTATTTATTTACGTCTTTGAAGCACGCTTAGGTGAAGTCAGAGCAGCTCCAAGGGGCCGTCAGCTTCACCTGGAGCTGCTAACGGCCAGAAAAGCAACTTAAATGATACTTCACTATTTATTTCATTTATTTCTCATCAGTGATGCAGATCTGAGGTCTGCAGAGCTGGTTTTGGTTGTGTGGTTCCACAACATGACGGGACGGCGTGGATGATCAGCAGTGTTTGATCATCTGAAAGAAGTCTTGACAGAATGGATGGATGCATCTGCAGACAGATTGAAGCAAGGTGGAGAGGTTTCCTGCTGCAGCTTGTTGAAGTAGCAGATCTGTTCATTTACTGTGAAGGTTTGATGACAACAGGTCACTGCTGATGGAATAAAGAAGTATGTGGAACGTTCTAAGTACATGTTTATTTCCATAAAAATCACAAAGTGCTTTACAATGGTAAAAACACAAAATTACAACCAGTCATACACATATTGACAAAATAAAAGACAAGGTAAGCATGGTAAAACACACTACAATAGATGAACTAAAAGCTCTTCTGAATACAAATGTCTTGACCCGACTTTTAAAACACTAACAGAGTTGATCTAGCATAATGATGAAGGGAGGTTGCTCCAAGGACGAAGAATGACTAGATACCCCGGGGATTTACGTTCTCTGGTGGGGTATTTCCTGCTGCTTGAGGTCTGTGCTGTCACTCTAGGACGCTCTTCAGGATCATTCTCTGGTGACTGTAGATTGTCTGTATTTCTGTGTCGGGGGCCCTGGGCTGCAGTGCATCTCTGTCCTCATAGTCTCCTAAGGAGTCCAGACCTGGTTCCTGAGTCTGAGTCTGGCTCTCACATGTGGTCTTGGTGATAAATTTCACCATTCTGTGTTTCTGTACATGCGTCCTTCCCTCTGCTAACCCATTCTGGTGTGGGGAATAGGGACAGGACATCTCATGTTTGATTTTGTTCTTCCTCAGGAGTGTCTGGAACTCTTTACTAATCACATGTTGCAGTACCATAAGGTGCGACATCAGCCAGAAATTTTTCAGTGCTTTGCATTGCGTCGCTCTTTGTCTGTAGAAAGAAAACAGACACCGCTCCTGTATACACAGCAGTTAAAGAAGCATGTTCTTAAAACCATCTCTTGATTCATTGTTTACTGGACCAGCTAGATCTGTGTTCACCAGCTCAAGTGGTGTTTTAACTTTGTCAGTTGGATTTTTGTTTCTCATTTGACTGAACTTTCCTTTCATGCACACATCACATTCTTGGTTCTCTGTCTGTGTGACTCGTGCTCTTGCAGGAATTACACAAAGCTTTCTTTGATCAGTCATCTTTTCTGTCCCTTTTCTCTGCATCTCCAACACATCAGGTCTGTTTGGGGTCCACTTTTTTTTGGGGGGGGCCGCCCTCACTTTCAACACTCTCTCCCGCCTCCTCCACTACGGGGTCCGTATCTTCAGAGGTCTCAAAGAATCTCAATTTGGCTTTGAACTTTCCCAGTTTCATGTCTGCAGAGCCGTGCGTAACCATCAGCGTGAATGGCTTGTATTTTTCTGGTAGTGCCCTCATAATCATTGCCATCATCAGTCCCTCATCTGTGCTTCAGCTGCACTCTTGAGCACTGTCATGATTTGCTCCACTCTGATTATATACTCCGTAACAGTCTCCGTGTCTGCTTTCTTCAGTGAGGTTAGTGTTATGTACAGGGAGACATTCCGGGTCAACCTTTTGTTCTCTTAACACTCTGAGACTCTCTTGGCCATTGTGTTTAGTGTCTCTGAAGATCAGTCCCAAGCTGGTATTATCCAGTAATGAGCGTTAAGCTTGTCTTCTTGTGCTTGTTCATGCACTGATAGAGGTTCAGCAGGGGGAGGGGCAGGACCAGAACACGTGTGAGTGGTTGGGCACCGCCGATCCACAGTTTCTCCAGCACATGCGTGGTACATTAGGATTCATCTTGGAGACTATGTCTGGGGTCTTGAACCTACTAATTATTTTCCATGTAAATTCTCTCCATGTGTTTGAGTTTATGGCCAGGTGTGCCTTGCTAAACGCCTCCTCTCACATCTCATCAGATATGCCTCTGGCCGCCTCCCATCTCCGCTTAGCCCCAACAGGTCCATCATCAGACGTAGACACAAATGTTTTATATCCCTTTGTTATCAATTTTTTATCCCACTTTCTTTTTGATATTGTATTAGCAGAACTTCAATTGGTGTGGAGTTTAATACTTTGTTCCACTCCTTCTGTGAAGTCAAAAAGGACCGAAGCTGAAGATATTAAAAAAAAGTCTGACTTTTGTAGTTAAAGGCATCTGCTTAACTGTTCAAATGACATGAGGTATCCCAAATCAATCAGCTTACTTTATTCCAAATACTGAAATTGTTTTTAGTCCACAATGCAATGTCCTTAACCGTGGTATCTGCAAATAGAATTGTGTGCAGTGGATTTGAGCTCTTGTTCAAATGTCAGCCATCGTGTTTGGGCGTCGCTTTTCATCCATGAGATTATTGGTTTCAATTGCGCAGCCCAAAGGTAGTATTTAAAGTGAGGAAGGTAGAGTCCCCCCTCTCCTTTGAGTCTTTGGAGTGTTTTGTACTTTAAACCAGGCAGCTTACTTTGCCATATACATTTTGAGATGAGTTTATCTAGTTCTTCAAACATAGAATTGGGAATTAATATTGGCAGCATTTGAAATAAATATAGCAGCCGCGGGAGAACATTCATACGGAGAGTGTCAATTCGTCCAAGAAGAGAAATATGTAATGCCGACCATTGATCCAGGTCATTCTGGATTGTATTGAGAATTTTACCATAGTTAACATCAAACAGTTTAACGAGAGTGGGATATGAATGCCCAAGTACTTTATGCCTTCTTTAGGCCATCAAAATCCACTTTTTTGTTTTATCTCTAGTGGGATATTGCTATTGAGATCAGCTTCCGTCTTGTCCACATTTATTTTGTATCCTGAAAAATAACCACAAGCAGACATCCTCTCCCTCAGGTGTGGTATGGTTGAGTTTGGCTCTGTCAGATACAGTAAGACATCATCTGCGTATAATGATATTTTATGCTCTTCTTTGCCAATTAGGACTCCTTTGATGCCATCGTCTTTCCTAATGAGTTGGGCGAATGGTTCAGTGCTGATAGTGAATCAAAGAGGCCATGCTCTAGGTTGAATCTGGCTGACCTGATGCCATTTACTTTGACAGCTGCTTGCGGTGAAGCATATATTGTTTTAATTAAGTCAACAAATTTGGGTCAGAATTTAAACCTTTTCAGCATTCGTATCATGTATTTCCATGACATGTGGAATGCTTTTTGGGCATCTAATGATATGACTGTCGCTATAGATTTACCGTCTTTTTGATGCAATATGTTTAACAAACGACGCATGTTATTTCTGTAGTGTCTTCCGGAAATAAACCCAGTTTGGTCCGGATGTATAATTTGGGTAATCATATTATTTAATCCTTTCGCCAATATAGCAGTTAAAATCCTCACATCTCCATTAAGCACGGACAATGGTCGATATAAGCCACAATCTGTAGGATCCTTCCCTTATTTCTGTATTACTACTATTGTAGCATCAGACCAGGATAGAGCCATCATTTTAGCTTCCAGTGCATATTGGTAAGCATTCAGCAACAGTGGGGTAAGCGTATCACCAAAACATTTATAGAATTCATTAATAAGGCCGTTTGGTCCAGGGGATTTATTGTTTTTGAGGGATGAAATAACTCGCTTAATCTCCCAGTCTTGAATCGGCTCGTCCAGTTCTTTGGCTTGTGTATCAGATAGTTCTGGGTATTTATGGTTTCTAAATATTGTGCTATAGATGATTTGTCAGAACAGGTATTAACATTTTGGTATAGTTCTTTAAAAAATGTTGCAAATGTATCCGCTATTTCCTTTGGTTTTGTGATACAATTATTCCCTACTTTTAACTTCTGTACAATATTTGATGATTGTTGTTTCTTAAGTTTAAAGGCTAAGAGCCTGCTCGCTCTATTCCCATGTTCATAGTATGTTTGGCGAACCAGAGGCTTCCCTCAATCTTATCTGATATCAACTCCTGCAATTCTCTACGAGTAATACTCAAGTCAGTCAGGAGATTAGGTTCTGCACCCTGCTTATGTCTGTGTTCCAAATATTTGATTCTATTTTCTAATTGCTGCTGTTTAACCAATTTTTGTCTTTTTTTTTTTTTTTTTGCTGTTGCATATGAGATGATGCTGCCCCTCAAATAAGCCTTTGCATAGTCCCACAGTATGAGATGGGATATTTCTGGTGATTTGTTTATGTCTAAATAGTGTTTTTGTTCATTTTTAATGAGTAATGAAGTCTTTGTCATTAAGAGACATTCAGTCTCCACTGTCTAGAGGTTGGTGTCAAGCCTATATCCCACTGAAGCACAACGGGGGTGTGATCTGAGATTGTGATTGGCATTATTGTTATGTCATCAATTCTATGCAGTTCAGCTTTATGAGTAAAAAAATAATCAATTTGTGAGTATGATTATGCCTATTTGAGTAAAATGTAAAATTTCTCTCCTTTGGAAATTTGGATCTCCATACATCCACCAGAGCGGCCGCTACAGATAGAGATTTAAGGGTTTTTGCCATTTTGGATAAAGGCGATCTAGAGAAAGGCTGTCTGTCTAGTTGTAAAATTACACAATTAAAGTCTCCCCCCATGAGTAGAATACTAATGCTGTGCTAACCCTGCTTTTGTATTGAAAAGTGATTTGACAAATCCTGGTCGATCCTCATTTGGAGCCTATACATTCATAAGTGAAACTGCAATGCCATCAATTATCCCATTTACTAGAATGAATCTTCCCTCCTTGTCTTTATGTACTGTAACTTCAGTAAAATTGACTTGTCTGTGTATTAATATAATAACCCTCTTCCTTCCTGAACAATGTGATGATGAGTATACTTTATCGGCCCAAGACTTTTAAATTTCTGATGTTCATCATCTGATAGATGTCTTGTAGTAGTGCAATTTGGCACCCATAATGTTTAAGCTGGAGTAGTATTTTTTTTCTTTTAATTGGTTACAGAGACCCTTCACATTATAGCTTATTTATTTCAGCACACCCATGGTTGACTCATAGTGATTATGATAACAATGTGAAATTGGGAATACTGTATTGGAGGCAGAGGCAGCCAGCCGGTACCCATGGCCAGCAACTTGAAATAAAGAGGTATTAGAAAATAAAATAATGTGGAGGAATATAGGAAGACAATTATCTTACTATGCAATGTCTTGCATCCCGGTGAAAGTAACATCCTGACATATGAAAAACGTGAAAGCTCTACTATCTTTTTAAGAATTAAAAGATCCTCGGGGAACAAGAGGATCAGAACGCAAAAAAGAACGAATAGAACAAAGCATGAAACTGACACAATACAATACAGTGGGTTTAAGTCCCAAGCCACTTTGAATAAGCAGCACCAGACACAGGCTGTAAAAGAAAACTAAAGAAAAAGTGGAGTTCAAACTCCCGCAGACTTGCACATGCAAACGGCACAATGTGCATTAGACAAGGCAGGCAAAAAAAATCCCCTTTTGTTCCTTTTCTTTTCTTCCTTTTAAGAATCTGCAGGGAATTTTTGAAGCCAAAGTGACATTCTGGATTCTAAGGATTCAAGAAAAGTTGTAGTTTCATTAGAAGTTCATATCCATATATATTACTGAGAATCAGAGCGGTCTAATTAAGAGAACGAGTAAACAAAAATCACCTAAAGGATTAGAGTCTAGAACATTCCCTTCAAACCTGTTTCTAAGGGTACCGACACCAGCTGAGTGATCAGAACCGTGATTGGACCACACATCACACAGCACTTTTCCTACCCAGTGAAAGGCCTTTAACTGGGTAGGAAAAGGAGTTCACGAAAATAACTCATATTTTAATAACAATCATTAAGGGAAACAGTTGGAGCAGGAAGGAGTCCAGCTCTGCTCAGGCACAGCCCTCTCCCACTTTTTCTGCAGACAGGATAACCTGGAAACACAAAGAGATGCTGTTACCAGGATGCTGAGATTTTCTGTAAAGGTACAGCATCAGACTGCAGAAGTTACAGCTCTCACTGCTGAGATGGGGTCCTCTGGTTCGGCTGAAACAGCTAAAGGTCAGTCTGAACCATCAGCCTGGGGACTGCCTTTCTGATGGCCAGAACCTGGATCCAGCAGTTCATCAGGACTCCTCCTGATCATGTGGTTGAGGGGTGGAGATGGTGGAGCTGGCAGCAAGCTGCCTCCTTCAGGCAGCCAGCTTCAAGCCAATTTGCAGAACCTGAGTTTAGTCCAAGCTGCCGGAGAAAAGATTGAACTTCCTGACTCTTTGTGCTCATAGAAAACAAACCAGCAGAAAGTATCAGTGCAGGTTCAGGCTTCCTTCTAATGGTTCTCGACAGCACAGACACACAGCCCAGACTGATGCTGTCAGAACAGCTCAGGATCCATGTGCACATGCGTTCACCTGCATTATGAGAACACCTGTCCACCTCCATTGATCTCATCATGACTGACTGAAGCATCGCTGTCCTTTATGACTGACAGAGCTTCTACTGCAGTGGAATGAAGACATTTGTGATCAGTCAACAAAAACAGCTGGTTAACACATATCACTAACTCAATGTAAACAAGAAGATTTTTCAAGCTAGACTGAAATGGAAAAGAAAGACAAGAAAACTTGCAGAGAAAACATTTGAAACAGTTTTACAATGTATTTTCACAGCTTTGACCACAAACACAATGCGGTAGAGTGAACTAACTTCTCTACACATGTTGATGTCATTATGACACTTAAAAAAAATCAACGAAGATCTTTAACTCTCACCTGTATCCGGGATGCCCTTCTTTCATCTCCACGGGAGTTGTCTTCAGATGCACCCAGGCTCAGAATGACTAAGAAATTAGTTCCAGCGTTTCTTTCTTTTTAAATTTTTTTAAAATTCCTTACCATCAGGCTGTTTAGAAACTCATCAGATGCTTCAAAGTTCTGCAGCCACAGTTTGAATGAAAACTACAAGATCAGATTTCACCAGTTTTAGCTTGCTGCCAGTTAAAAGGCAGAATGGTGGTGTTCTGGAAAGAAAGGCATTCTCATGTGTGCACGCACATACACGTAAAGACTGAATGGTCCAGAAGGAATTTTATTCACAAATTTCACATACCAAACACAAAACCAGGAGGAAGCAAAAACCTGAAATCTGAAATGAGTCCTCACATCTTTTTAGACAAAACTTGAAACACTGCAACAAGTTGTTCATTTTCAAAAACATGAGCAGAAGAACGTGACATGAACGATGACCTCTCACCTTTAACAGGAACAACAACGACAACAGGTAGAATCCAGATTTGTACACATTGTTAACCAGGACACTCATAAAAATGATGAAGCCTTCCTTTAGTGAAACTTTTTGGGTTTAAATGAGCAGATAACCTGGGGGTACAGAGTCTCTGTGAAAGGCTGCACAGACTCTCTACCACACAGACGCTCTACGCCACAGATGCTCTAACAGACAGACCCTTTACCACACAGACGCTCTACCACACAGACACTCTACAACACAGACGTTCTACTACACAGAAACTCTACAACACAGACGCTCTACCACACAGACTCTCTACCACACAGGTGTTCCACCACCCAGGCGCTCTACCACACAGACACTCTACAGCACAGACGCTCCACCACACAGACACTCTACCACACAGACGCTCTACCACTCATGCGCTCTACCACACAGACACTCTACCACACAGACGCTCTACCACTCATGCGCTC
>BSAI01000269.1:265528-289563 GCA_036245035.1 Adrianichthys oophorus | reverse complement strand
ACTCTACCACACAGACGCTCTACCACTCATGCGCTCTACCACACAGAGGCTCTACCACACAGGTGCCCTACCACACAGATGCTCTACCACTCAGACGCTCTACCACTCAGGCGCTCTACCACACAGGCGCACTACTACACAGGGGCCCTACCACACAGATGCTCTACCACTGAGGCGCTCTACCACATAGACCCTCTACCAGACAGACCCTTTACCACACAGACGCTCTACCACACAGATGCTCTACCACTCAGGCGCTCTACTACACAGACGCTCTAACACACAGGGGCCCTACCACACAAATGCTCTACCACTCAGGCGCTCTACCACACAGACGCTCTACCACACAGACGCTCCACCACACAAGCGCTCTACCAATCAGACACTCCACCACACAGACGCTCTCTCATTCAGACACCCTACCACCCAGACGGTCTACTACACAGATTTCCTACCACACACACAGACGCTCTACCACTCAGATGCTGTACTGCTCAGATGCTTTATTAACACCTGGTCTGGTTCATTCTCTGTTTTTAACTGTTTCTCTCAAGTCAGAAATTCTTTCAGCAAAATATTAAGAATGAAGTTCCTCAAGGGAGGGGATCATTATGATAACTGAAGAAGTTGATGATGCAAGCGCACCCCAGAGGAATTCACCAATCACCACAGGCCCACCTTTGATCTACAGTTTGGATTGAAGATGAGTTTGTAAAACTTGACTGTGAGGGTGTGAAATTCCTGAAATACTTTTGGAATTCGTCCATGATCATACGGCCCCTGCGACAGACTGGCGACCAGTCCAGGGGTGTACCCTGCCTTCGCCCATGAGTAGCCGGGTTAGGCTCCGGCAACCCCGTGACCCCGAAAGGGATAAAGCGGATTGGAAAATGAATGAATGAATGAATGAATCATACGACTCACAACTTGTTAATAAACCCTCTTAAAGAACGAGACTATTAGCTACTATTGACTTCTGTTTTTTGTTTGTGTGTGTTTTTATTTGTATCAGAATTTCTAAAACCTCTGGACCCAGAACGTAAAAACTGAAAAACAGAAGACAACCCCCTAAAAAAAAATTACACCCTGTTCCTACTTTGTCTTTAAGCTCCCAACATCTTCTTCACCATGTAGCCCGGCATGTTGTAAAGGAAGAGACCCAAGATGGCGAGCAGAAGGAGAGCCGTTACAATCTTGATAGTCAGCCACCTGTACTGGTCGCACACCAGGTGTTTTGCTGCTTTGAGGGGTATAAGAAACCAGAGCAGGGCCACATCTGGACGGCTGTGGGGGGGCAGAGATGTTAACAGATGTTAAAAACTGAGGACGTGTTTTTATCAGATTTCAGGGCCCAGCAGAGGTCCAGCTGGACCGTCTGTAGATCCCACAGAGAAAAACAGCCTTCAAAGGAAAACCTCCATACTTGGGTTTCTCCAGCGGCTCTGGCTCATTGCGTCCCTCCCCCGCTGGACTTTTCTCTGCCTCCTCTCCTGTCAGAAGATGCAGCTCAGCTTCCACTTTGCCCTGCAGGAACAGTTTCAGCTGTGAAAATGGAATAATAGACTCCCATCCAGAGCTTGATTTTGCTGCATGTTCCTATTTAATCAGGTTATTTATTCTGGTTATTCCCAGTTACCGGGGACTCACTGAAGTGAGTAATGACAACAGTCTTCAGGTTCCAAACCAATTTATTAAGGGCCCGGTCACCCCGCCCGAACTTTGCTGGAGCGTTCTTGGAGTGGTGACTGTTACTAAACGTTGCACAAACATTGGTGGAGCGGTCATTAGCATCTTATGAGCGGACACGGCATTGCTGGAACGGTGTCGGAAGTTGAAGCAGCGATCTATGGCAGCGATGAACTTTGATGTGGCGTTGTCAAAGAGATGCCGGAGCAGGACTGGTAACTGGCCAAAATTACGGGAGAAATGAACATCGAATTAGCCCAAAAACTGCATTACCATGGATCCCGAGAGACTTGCAATGATTGGTGCACTTGTCCAACAGCAGAATCAGTGTTTGCTATAGCTCGCTGCCGCTAAACCAATCCTAAAGCTACGCCGGCTTCAGCGGTGCATCGCTTCGCCAACGCCCGTGGGTTCGACTTTTTTTCCCCCATTTTGTGCGCAGTGACGAGCGTCGTCAAAATTCGGCGCCCCTCCCTGCCGCAGGTACGTTCCAGCAAAGTTCAAGCGGTGTGACCAGGCCCTAAAGCAAAACAAGTTTTCCAAAAGATTCACATAATTCCTGTCAATAGAGAAACAGCTGCCAAATTTTTCACAACTTCTATGTGAATTAAATCTGTTATTTTCTTAGCAGTGCCTTATGGCTCCTGAGCAAATGTTAAACTAAGGCCAGGTTCACACTGGATGTGGAAGCGCCGCAGAACGGAGTGTGTGTGGTATCCGCTTTCACTTGCAAATCACACTAGACGTGTATTTTTCCTTGACGGTCGACAGGTGCTTCTGCTCAGCTGTGGTTATTTAGAGCTTTTTTCTGTCATCATGGGTAAGTAAAAAACCTTATAAAAATAAGCCATGTTTCTATCCAACTGGCCAACAGCTTCCTTCGTCTCTCTCATTGATTGTGTTTTTACACCCAAAACCACACCCCCGCTCAGTAGTCCGCTCCCTACGGTGATCTGTGTGTATCTGGCTGCTTGTTGTTTGTATTATTTTTCTCTCTACAGTCTGTTTAGATACAAAAATATGATCACGTTTGTCAATCGCACTGTTTTATTGTCAAAAATTGATTACATTTTGATAATTGACCGGATTTTCTCGCATGTCTTGGTGTAACTTCCTGCCAGTATTGACGCGGATCACTTGCAGCCGCGGAGGTCCACAGGGCTCTGCGTCTGATGTGAACTACACCATAGGTTAACAAGGGCGCCGAATGGAAGCGGCCTTCGTTCTGCGTCCAGTGTGAACCAGGCCTGACGCTACCTCTTTCTGTCATCGTGGTTGCACTTCAAAATGGAGTCCTGGTTTGGAGTTGCTTTAACCCACCGTGAGCTCAAACTCATCCTCTTCGTTTCGGGCCACAAAGGGCCACCAGCCTTTGATCCTCTTCTGCTTGAAGATGGACACCATGGGCATCTCGGCTTCATTGGTCACCATCTCAATGGTGCACTGCTTAGCAGTCTTCGCTCCACGAGGGAAGCGGTTCAGGTCGAGCTCGATTGCACCTATGGAGACAGTCATTGGGATAAATCGACAACCCAGGAAACACGTGTCAGCCTGACTTTTCAGGAAATCCTGTCCTCAATACCCAGAAAGTCATCTGCTGAAAAGTGGTCGGCATCCCACACTTGCAGGTTAAGTCGAGGTGGAATCTTGTACTCGGTCTCATCCCAGGCAAACATGGACTCCTTCTTTGAGATGACAATCTTTTCCTCAGCTATCAGGTAATCAAAGGGATAGACAAAGCGCCAGTTGAAGTTTCCCTCTCCAGTGATGGAGTGATAATGTACGTCAGTGTCCTGTTTGTCCTCCTGCTGTCCTTTGAGCCAGCTGTTACAGACAAACAAGTCAATGCATCATGGTTTTCCCTGAAAAATCCGACTGGAATTTCTGTCTTTGAGTGGTAACTACCCTCGGACAAATATGTCACTTGATTTTTCTCCTGTGAAGATATCGTCGTCTTCAAGAACAACCTCGTCCGTGTTCCAGATGATCACCCTCAGTTCGAACCTGCAGACAGAAGATGTGGATCATCCTTGAGCCCTTCATGTTCTATGGTTTCCATGTAAGCTCTTACATATCACATCTGCTCCTCACAATCTCTGAGAAGATGCTGTCAATGAACAGGCTGTGAAAAGGTTATCTTCACCAGACAGCTGGTGGCTTTAAAGCCTCTTTGATGGTCCTGCAGAATGTCTCTGTGAAGACCGATTCAGATCCTCCAGGAGCATTTGCATGAAGACTTTGCTCCAACATGAAGGAAACATGACCACACGGTCATGTTTCATCTGAGGCTTTCTCATTTCTTCTGCTTGGTCACATTTTTGTCAAAATTCTAGGAGTGCAGAAGCTTTTTGAAGTTCATGACCTACATGTGGGTTTTGCTTAGAGACATGCCTCTTGGCTTATTTGCCCCAGAAAAGCATGGCTTCCCGATTCTATTTGTAAGAGTTTGACCAAAGTAGAACTTGTTCTTCTGAGAGTTGAAACAAAAATGTAGCTGTCTGGCCTAAATGCACAGGAGACATGCATGGTGACGGAAGGCTCATGATGGAGCCTAGTTCACAACAACAACTAGCTGCTGTAGCTGTATTGATCCTGAACTTCTCCATACTGTACACAGAACGGTTACAACACGTGAATAATGCACAAATTTCTGTTTTTTGATAATTGATCTGCATATGCTATGATCAAGTCTGAAATAGTGTTATTTCTACTTGCATAATCATGTGATTTCTTGTCACTTAACCTCTTAGGGCCCAAACTAATATTTGAGCTAACCATCTAAACATGTAGTCACTGGGTCCCAGCAAGCAGAATGAACTGCTGTGGAAATAGAACCCAAGATGTGATGTCGACGTATGTGGACGCCAGGATTCTTAATGACCTGAATCTGTCGGTAAGATATAAATATCTGATCATAAGTTAAGTTAAAAATGGTAAGGTAGAGTCGGGTGGGATTATAAAAGTTCCCTTTCAAGCGATCTATCATTTGAAAACTGACAAACCTCCTCTCTGAACATTCACACTGAGATGGACTTGTGCCTTTTCAGGGACACACGTTTATGCTTTCTGAGGGATCTTTGGTCTTACTTCTTGGGTTTCCTTGGGGAAATGTCAAGAGCGGGACCAGGCGCAGTCATTTCTTTGGGGAACATGTCCACCCACAGCTCAATTCTACCCTGCACAAGTTAAAAAGGACAAAAAAAAACATTTTTTATTCTGTCACTTCCTTGTGACGAGGCTCCTCTTCTGCGCAGGTACATGCCTGCTCTATTCCTGGCTTGTCGGGGTGGAGCAGGGGTCTGGTCTCCACATGTTCTGGAACAAGTTTGCAGCCAACTCGTGGGATTTCCTCCCAGTGGGTCAGAACGCACAGAGCGAGGTGGTCGTCCGTCTTCTTCTTCAGACCTGGTAAACACCAGTCATGTGTTTTTATGGGGAAACTGGCACCAATACAAATGAAGAAGACTGACCCACTAATTTCAAAGTAAAAAGACAATAGAATACCATTTTCATCCTCAATCTCAGTGGGCGCCATGAAGACCCGGTTCTCCACTTTGACTCGTCCTCCAGGGCCATAGTGTGGCCCGTCCAGTTTCCCATCCTTGCACAGTTTAGCCAGGATTTGAGTTGGTTTCATCGGGTCTCGCCACACATTGTACCCATGACTAAAGAAAAATCAAACATTTCTGTGTGGACTGAACGCATTCTATGTTTGTACATCAAAAAACATTTCAGTGCTCAACATTCTACTTTCATGGTGTGAGGACATGTGCAGACACATGTGAAGTTCCAGAGCAGAACTCTGAAAGAACATCTTAAGCAGAACGAGTTTCATTAAAAACTGTTGTAGCCTGAGGTTCTGGGTTCAAGTTCAGATTATTTGGAGCAAAAGCAGGAGACATTTCCACCCCACCCCCACCCCTGATGGCGTGGACCACAGAAGATCAGGGTGAGTATTTTTTCGATTTGACATTTAAAGACTTGTGAAAGTGAACTTTGTTTCTGATCCTGCGTCACATAAGTCCCGCCACTTTTTCCGCCTGGGGGTCTGAGCTCATCCTTACATGGAGTACTTGTTTGCAACGCCACACGTGGCTCTGTGTTTGCTGTAGAAGCGGTTCTCCAAGTCAATCTTGGTTTCTCCAATCAGATCATCAGTTCCCACCAGGTCCCAGTCATAAATCGACACCGTCAGTGTGGAGTCCATAGGGAAGGTGGCCTCCACATCAAAAGACCTGACGACACAGCAATGAGCAGCCTTTCACACGCCTGAAAACACAAGCTTACTGCTAAACTTTAACAGCGATTTCAAGTAAGACTCCTTAATAAAACATTGTTTACATGGCAGATGCAAAAAAAGATGCATGAAGCACAAAACAAGTCCTCATACTTTAAAGGTTCAATCAATCTGAATTAAAAATATGATCTCAAAATGATTTATTCTTCAGCCAGTTTTTGTTTTTAGATATTCAGGGACTTACTTTCCAAACAAAGGGTTTAGCTGTTTGGAAATGTAGTTTTCCTTATCCTTGATCTCTGTTTTTCCTAGTTTGATTGCAATGTAAGGATCAGCTTTCCCGTTTATGTCTGCTGGATGCAGATCGGTTGCCTGCAAAAAAAACAGTTCCATCTTTACTATAGCGAAAATCCAGAAGTGGTCGCAGTGGGGGTTGTAGTTTCCAGCTTACCCGGACTACATAGATGCGGACCAGGACGTTTACCGGATCGTTGTTGGGAATGTTTTGAAACATTCCCATGTTGGAATCAAGACTCATGTCTCTGGGTGTGTCGTCTGACACTTTGTACATGCACAGGGAGCCCTGCATCAACAAGCCAAAGACTGTCAAAAAATTCTTGTATTAACTTCTTATCACTTGATGAACATATTGGTGGTCCCTTACTTTGAACTTCCCTACAATCCGGTCTTCATCTGTCACGGTCTGGTCGTCATCATCACCAGCTTTTCCTCTGAACAGGTAGAAAGTGTGCAGCCAGTCTTCGAAGTTATCAAATTCACTCTCCAGTTCCTTGGGATAAACCTTGTTTGAGAACAGACAACACTTTCAGTCAGGTCTTCAGCCTTTACCCAAATCATTGTGAACATTTAACGGCAGCAGCTCCTCAAGACCTTTAACTCATCCAGTTTGGGCTTTTTTCTCCCAAAGGCATCAAAGCCGGCTTTCTTCTTGTCCTTCTTTGCTTTTCCCTTCCTGCTGCCTTTCGCTGGACCGTCGTCGGGTTTGATGTCTGAGGAAACAAAAGTACAGGAGCGTGACCACAGACACATGTTAAAACCACAGGCTGCTCCATTGGGTGGGGGGCACTACCGCAACAAAAGGGAAACAAATCTGGACATCTCAGCACTCCCCAGCTAGAAGTCTATGTCACTGACCACTGGCAGAATGAGTCCAGCTGGGATTTGAACCAGGCCTCCTCACTGTGAGGTGAAAGTGCTAAACACTACACCACCATGCTGCCCCCATCTTTCAACCCTTCCATCCACTTTCTTTCCCTCATTCCGGACCGGGTCACGGAACAGTCTAAGCAAAGGTGCCCAGAGTTTCCTCTCCTTCAGCTCTTCTGGGGGTTCTGAGATGTTCCCAGGTCAGTTGAGAGCTAGCGTCTCTCCAACATGTCCTGGGTCTTCTCTAGGATCTCCACCCAAATCAAAGAAGTGTACAGGAGGCATCAGCACCAGCTTCCTGAGGTGCATAAGCTGGCTCTTCTTGAGGAATGGCGTTTAAAACGGATCAAAGCGGAAAAAAAGTTTTGCTGTTGGCTGAGTTTTTCATCACTGTGATGGCTTGAAGGACAAAGCAAAACAAGAAAAAGGAAAGTGAGATGTAGAAAGACTAATCTGAACTGCAGATTAAAACCTTCAGGCCAACGCACATCAAAGATGTAAGCACCGCAGGTTCTTCAGGGATTTCCTGTTTCCTTCCTGCCATTTAAACCTAGCATTTGCTTTTAACTTTTAAATTTAACATGGGGGGGGTCAGGGGGACATGGCATCACCTCCTCCACCTGCCAGGTCCATGTCTTCTTTATCCTCAGAGTCGGACAGAGCTGCTTCCTGAGACTTGAGTGCCTGAAGAGTAAAAACTTGGTCACCTCTCATCAACAAACGGACTGTAGACGACTTCATAGAGGAGATGAACCTTTCTGCTCACCTCTGTCAGCGTTTCAATGGAGGCAAAGTACTTGGACCACCAGTCCAGCATGCTCTCATCCAGTTCCTCCTCTTCAGGCTCATCCACCTTCTTCCTCTTCTTCTTTTTGCCCTTTTCATCCTTTTCATCATCCTTCAATCATTACAGATGCTTTAGTAAAGCTTTCAGGGATCTGGTTATTTTCAAATCTGCTGATCTTACCTCCACTTTGACCACAGCTTCAGAGCACTGCGGAGGCAAGTCGTATCACACATCAACAGCATGTACAGACACATGGCAGTGATCTCAGTCAAAGAAGTCAACATTAAAGGATTTTACACATCTCACAAACCCTAACCTAAAGAAAACTTTTACTGAGACGATCTTAGGAGAAAAACTGGAAAAGTTCAAGAAAAGTCAGTGAGAATCCACTTTAAAACATCAGATGTTGTAAGTGGACTCTTGAGGAGCGCTACTCAGATTAAACTGAATTATTACAGCTCAGAATGTATGACACTGATGTGAGGATTCTTCACTGTTTGTGATGTTTCTCTGTGTTCCTTGTCAGTCTCAGCAGGTTCAGGTTGATCATCCAAAGCTGTCTTTGTGTAGTGAAGGACCTTCAGCCTATGTAAGTGTCTGGTTTACAGTTCTTCATGGTCAGGTCATCTGCTTTGTCAACACGTTCTCACTCCCTAGTCGTCACATATTGAAACATGGACGAGAGCCCTTTGTGTGACTCTTTGACCCTTTGGGTGCTTCCAACTTGTCGTTTTTTTTTTATGCGCTGGCTGTTCCGATTAAATCAGTCATTTTTCCAGACGCGGTACTGAAGGCGGACCGAACCTTGGGATGCATCCAGTACTGGTACCCTAGCCCAATCCGTCTCCAGAACCGGCACTGCGTCCGGAACCACGTCCGGCACCAGGTTATTGTTAGGGTTGGGGTCCCTGGTTACGGTTAGGCTACCGGTGCAGTCTGGCACTGGACCAGTACCGGTTTGCGGCCTGGAGGTTGGGGGAGCCTTGATTTAATTGAATGAGTCTGCGTGTCAAACAACGACGAGTTGGGTACACCAAAAGCGTCAATTTGTGACGCGCATGGCGCATGGCTCCTACCCATGCGTCATTATGTGCCGACTTGGGAGTGAGAACGGGTTGGCTTTGTTGCCCTCTTTTGTTGCTCCCTTTGCTGGGTCATGTTTAAGTTTATTCAATGTCCCACCAAGCCTGGTTTCCTAACGCTAACCCTATTAGGTCCTACACCACCAGTTCCTGACAGCTGATGACATTTTAAACCCTTTATGTTGAATCCATGCTCACTCTTTTCCATTTTTTTATGTTTTCTAGTTTTCATAAAGTTTTGTTAGAAAAGGATGACATCAATGTACCGAGTCCAATTTCACAACGGTCTCCATCTTCTTAAAGGCGGGTTCTTGCTCCATGCTGACAACAATGATTTCCTCTGAAACACAAGAAGATGTTTGAGACACTGAACTGCTTCAAGTGTCTATGGTTTCAGTCATCCAGAGTACCTGTGGCCGACCAGCTGTTTGCCTGCTTGTCCTGCCCTCTGTAGATGAACTTCCTCAGGCTGCTGACAGCATTGGAACCAACCAAAGTATATCGTCCAAAAGCTCTGCAGTCCACCACGCGAATATTCAGTGGGGGGTGAAGTAACTCATTCTCAGGCAAATCCTGATGGAGAACATTCAGAAATGGGTTCTTGTTCTTGTCTGTGGACCTGTGTGTGTTCTGGGGCTTGAACTGTGAGAAGAGCGTACCACTTCAAACCACTTAACAAGAGTGCTGAAGTTGGGGTTCTTCTTGAAGTTGGGGATGAGAGCAGACTGAACTCCTTTTCCTGCACATTCGATGTCTACACGAGGCCGGTCCACCTGGGCGAGGTTCACCCTCTTCAAGTCTCTCAGACCCCAAAACAAAACCTGCGAGAAAAGCAGTTTTACCAGTTTCATCTGTAAGAAGTTTCTACTGAAACGTTGAGGTCGTTCTGCTGGAAAACTGCACCTCAATCCTATACTTGCTGAGCACGGGTCTGATCCCGAGCGGTACTGGAAGGATTGGGCCACGGTCTATGTCTGTTGGACCATCTATGGGGGGCAGATCAGCTTTTCCGTTTGGGCCAATCTAGGAGAAAAAACAAATCAAAATGAATAAAAATGATGGAAACAAAAAGAGGTATGGGAGTTTCAGAGCAAGCTGACCTGCAGCAGCTCAAAGGCTGCCAGCATTTCTCCAGCCTCACAGTTACCCCGATAGATCTGGTAGTACTCCAGCTGGGGGGGGAAACGCGGTGGACCGTAGTGCTCATCAGCCATTTTGACCACAGGCTTGGCAAAGGTTCTCCCCATGAAGTCTGCCTTACCCTGGGAGCAGGTTACACACAGCCTAGCCTGAAATCTGCTCTTCACTTTAGAAGAGTGTTCTTAGATCAGAAAGCACTGCTAACGTCACAGGGGTATTTAGAAACGGAGGGGTATAAGCAGGAGGAAACATGGCTGCAGCTGCACATTTCCAAAGGTAAGGAAAGAGACTGAAACTGAGACCCCAAAGCAAAGGTGAACAAGCAACAGCAACATCTCTACAATAACCAGTGAACTGCAAAACAGATGGACCTCTTCGCAACAAGATCTTTCTTGCAGTTAGTGGTTAAAATCCCTTTGGTCAAAAAAACCCCCAAACCATCTTTTAAAGGAATGCAACAGGGATAAGAAGTCTGTCATTCTGTACTCCTCTTGCATGCCTTTCTCTGCTCTGCACACAGTACAGTGATGCTACCATATGTCAAGCAAATCCACACTCTACTTATCCACAGGGCCGTCCAAAACAATGGCGTTATTGTCCAGAGCAGACATAAAATCTCAGTCAGTAATCACATTTTCACAGGGAATCGTGTTGACACAAACACCAAGCACTTAGAAGACATTTGATTAACAGCTAGAGAAAGATGAAGCCGTCTCCTCTAGAAGTGTGTGAATTCAAGACTGTTAGATCCAGTTTTCTCTTGAGAGTCTCACCACTGTGTCTTGATCGTAGATTTCTATGACAATAATGGGAGGGTCATCTCTCAGCTCAGCAGCCTCTCCAAACAGCTCCACATTCTCAAAAACCAGCAGCTGGTCCCAAGTTGGGCAGAGAGTTTCCGCCAGCACCTGCAACAAAACCAGACCTCCGGAATCCTCAGGGAGTCCAACTTTGCTGGTTCTGTCCTAAAATCAACTCACCTCTGTGACTTGACTCTGAGTGGAGAAGAAGACTCTGGCAAAGGGGTCAGACAGACCCGTGCTGTCAGCAGCAAATAGGCTGCGAGCCTGGTACATGTGGACCCTCAGCTGGAAGATCTGCTTCACTGAGGAAACATTCAGAAACATCTTCGTGGACCCTCAACCCAAATGTTTCAGAGTTTTCACATCAGTCCCATCTGTTGGAAAGCTTTTCTAGCTTTGATTCCATTTTTCATTCACAATCACAAACCCTAATCCACAATCTGCTCAGAGAGGGAACAGACTGCTGTGCTTCCTGACAGCTGTTCTCATTTGTGTTTCAGGGGTTCCCAAATCCAGGCCTCGAGGGCCAGCCTCCGGCTGGTTTTCCAGAAATCCTGCCTTAACTGCTGCTGATTACCTGGATCAGGTGTGTTTAGCCAATAAGGAGCCTCAAAAGCAGGTTGGTTGAAAAACATCGGCCCTGGAGGCCTGGATTTGGGCCCCCCTGGTGTAGAGTTCTTTCTCAGTTTACGAGGACCTTCCTTTGTGTTTTCTATGTTTTGGTTTGATGTTCTTTCGAGCATTTCTGCTGGTCTTTGTGGACAACTGCTTTGAGTACCAGCGACTGCATGTGGATTAAAGCTTCTTTTGAACCTTTCATCCTGTGTTCTTAGTTGTTTCGCATGAACACAGTTTTCCTCTCCCAACTTATTTATCCAAAATTCTGAAGAATAGCTGATGACATCTCACTATTGAATGGGGTCAAATAAAGCACAGTTGTGTCTCTGATGTATTTTTTCTACTTATGTAAGTTTGTCCTTTCAAAAGGAGATCACGTGTTCCTCCTTTACGCTGTAGAACGTTGTGTACTGCTCTGGACTTTGATCATTGCAGACCAGGTTTGGTCACAATTAGATTGCATCAATAAGGGCATGTATCATAAACCATTCACCAAATCCCTGATATGAGCACACCTAACTTTATCAACTGCCATTGTAAGTTTCTGCAAGGGCTGAGCTTCCACTAAACATCATTATGTTTTCCATACTCATGTAGGTCAGGCTGATAGGAGGCGTGGATGGCAAGCCAGGTCCTTTAGACAGCTTGTTCTCCTCAAACCCATTTGGCAGGCCACTCAGGTAATCTTTGCGCTGCCTGCTGAGACCCAGCCACAGGTAAATCTCAATCTTACTCTGTACAGTCCAACCAGCAGGTCCAAAACCTTTTTTTCCAGGAATCTTCAGAGATCAAGAAAGACCTTTTTAGCAGAGTCAGCAAAACGTAAAACCAAAGACTTTTAGGAGAAAACTCACTCTGAGAAAAATAGTTTTGACTTTTCCACAGTCCTTTCCTTTTTCCTCATCTATGCTGGAATAAAGAATGTCCTTGGATGGGATCCGAGCATAAGCAATACGCTTCCCATTACTTATCATCCATATGAAAACGTCAGGAACGCTGTGCTGTGGCTGCAAAGATGAGAGTATCCAAGAATGAAACCCACCAATAAAGAAGCCGCAGTCTCAAACATGCAAATTGTACCTCATCAGCCAGGAAGCGCAGCTTTGAGAGGAAGTTCTGGGAAAGTTTGAGTTTGTCTCTGACTGTGCTTTTCTTCACCTGGGACCTCATGGCCTTCGCCTGTAGACCTATGGCTTCCTAAAACCACAGGTAACCATTACAGACAGAAGAACATCCAGAATTAAAACAAGTACAAGTGTACACTTGGATGTAATTCCAAACATCGTACCACTTCTGACAAACACAGCTTCAGCCTCTCCTTGTCGAGTTTGGTTCTTCCAGACTGACTCTGGTCCTTGTTTGCTAGTGTCAGAAACTGGCTGAAATAGTGGATTCCTGTCAGCATTTACACACATTTGACAGACGTTTCTAAGCAGAATAAATATTTGTATTTGTAGACCTGCATCCGTGGCTGAGCTCTTCCAGAACTCCTCGCAGCCTGCGCTCAGGATAGGCCTTCTCAGTTTTGATGATCTCATGGACATCATTCAGTCCATCCTCCTAAAAAGGAGATTGGATTCAGACTTGCCTTTTTCATTATTTCAGCTCGGGAAATGTTTGACTTGCCAGTTTATCAGCAATGTTGTCGATTATGTTAGAATTGTACAGCCTCCTTTTCTGATCCTGCCACCAGCTTTTGATGTAGACGCATGGCTTCCTTTCAAAGTAGGGAAGGTGGAAGTAGTTCCTGTGAAGAAAAGAAAAAGTTCAATTTTTTGCATCAACAATCTTTTCCTCTCATAACCACTGCTGCAGGACATCAAAAGAGCTTCAAGTCATAGCAAATTCAACATTTTCCTAAAAAGTAACAAAATCCCAAAAAGCTTTTGTTTTGGTTCAGGTGTCTGTTGGATTTCACACATTTGATCAGACTGATATCCTTTGTGAACATCAGCTGGACCACATGGGTCTGTGCTCTGTTAGTTCCATTTATTAGGCAGCCCACCATCCATTTCTACTTCTTTACTGACAAAGCTGCTAAACATTCTGTATTTATGAAAACAGGTGAAGCCATGTGGTCTACATGTATGTCTAACATATCTTCATGTTGTTTAAAACATCAGAAATTCATGGGGTATGAATGCACATTTACTGCATGCTTTCACTTTGGCATCCAAGATGTGTTAGGACTCACTGAAAAGCCTGTTTCTAGAAACACTGTGTAGTACTGTGGAATGTTACCAGAATCACTTCGTTTCTGTCAGGTCTAACCCTAACCAGGTGAGGCAGAAGGACTTCCCGATGCCATAAGAACAAAGTTTATCTGACCACATTGTCATGGTTGCACCTTTGAGACAGTCAACAGAATCACTCATGACCAGTGCTGTTGGACAATAAACCCTTTGATTTTTCTTACATTTTTTCTCATTTATTCTTATCAGCTGATGAGAAAAATAATGTTGGAATTCAGATAAATGGAGTCCGTCAGTTTTTCTTCTTTAAAGTAAAATTTGGACGTTTTTTAAAAGTTGTCATGTCTGTCTCAGGATGGAATTTTCTACAACAGAAGGGAAGCATCTCTGCAAAGAGACGCCACGTTTTCTTCTGGTTGCTTTGTTTGCATTTGGTTGTCACTCTGTGTGTGGCCTGACCGGTCAGTGATGACAGGCTTCATTGGGGGTGTGGTTGCTACTGAAGTCAGATCTCCATCATCATCCATCTCTTCCTCACTGGAGTTATGGATCAGCTCAGTTTCCTCTTCATCCCCCTTATCTTTACCCTTTTCCCCCTTTGTTTTTGGTTGGAGAGCTCCATCAATCTCGTTTCCATAGTAACCTGGAGACAGCAACAGTGCTGGTGTTAGCTGGGGCACCATCCTCTTCTTAAGCTGAGGACATTTCCAACACAATTACCTATAGTGACCTCAAAGTTGATCGGTTTATCACCAATTTTTCTGTCAATCATTGTGGCCTCCAGGAAAGAGCCAAAGAGGAAAAATTCCTCCACTTTTCCTGTAGCACTCTGTAGAAAAAGGTGTGAGAGTTTAGCTGAACAGAGCCACGGATTTCTGTGAGTTTACTGCGTGGCCCTCGATGACCCCCCCCCCAAAAAAACACAAAAAAGAAGTCACTATAATGCAGGAAGCTCTTAATAATGCATCAGCTGGGCTAAACTAGGATCATTAATAATTGACAATAATCGCAGTTGAATATGACCTGCCAGCAGAAGGAACAATGGACTGTTCTGCTCATTCAGGCAGGGACCCACCTCTGAGATGTTGGGCACCCCCTCCACCTGGACCTCGGTGGAACTGCTGATTTCAGGTGAGGATGTGTCCAAGATCTCCACACCCAGGCTGATGAGCAGACGGGCCCTGAAGGACACCCCCTCTCCAAGCCCTTCATTTAACTCCTGGTACTCATCCAAAAGGGTGTAGGTGCGAGTTGAGCCGTACATGTTCACCCATGCTGGGCCCAACGTGGGGAGAAAACCTGAAACAACCAAGATAAAAGCAACACGTTTTTGGAAATGATGGCTTGGCTCCTGTCTATAGCTGGAGTCATTATTTGTCCACCTTTATCTCCATCATTAGAAATGTTCCTCAGGTCCAAGAAGTGTGTTCCTATGGCAACATCGTTGACTTTGTCTGAGTCTCGGAGCTGGATCTTCATGCGTCTGCACAGTGGTGGAAACATCTCTGTGAAGGCAATCTGCTCGTTCCAGATGGGCTCGTAGCAGCTCTTCTGCACCGACGTTTTCCCCTTCAATCACACATCACACCACGATTACTTTGTAGAAATTCGATGGACGACAGAAGGCAGGTGACGGTTGGGTTCTGCTTAGAACTTGCCTTCTGCCCAGCAAACTGAACCAGGACGTAAGGATCAACCAAGTCCTTGTTTTCTCCAATAAAGGCTTTTTTGACGTTGGCCATGATGCTGGTGTTCATTCTAGGAAGTCCTTCGGCTCTGTAGATCTTCAGGTAATACCTAGCCCACTGTCGCTCTGCAGGGACCCCTTCTGGTAGCAACAGGTTGCTGACACAAGAGTTTTACCAAAAACGTATCAGCACAGTGCTAAAAACATGGGCCATCAGTGATCATTTCATATTTTTACCCCTCAATGTCATCCTCTTCCGATTCATTAGCTTTGTGTGGAGTTTTTATGGTGTCCCCTTTAGCCACAACTGCAACGTCACATTTTACGTAGCCTTTGCCCCCAGCTGTGATGTCATCAGGGTCAGACAGGAGAGCCCATTTATGGTAAAACTGATGTTCTGAAGGACAAATGGAGAACTTATTCAGCTGAAGGGGCTCATAGCTGTAATGAGTTGTGAGACTTCATTCAGTTGGAAATTAAGAGCCATTTATGGGAGTCAAAATGTAGAAAAAAACATGTATTCACTTGTCTCAAGTCTGTGTTTGATGTGGAGCAAAGCGAATGTTCAGCGGTTACCTGGCTGAGAGTAGATGGTTCCTACGTCCAGCTTAAAAGTTCCCACCAGAGTTCCACTCCGAAGAAGATTTTTTGAGTGAATCACCTGAAGAATGAGGAGTGACACTCTGTTTAGCTAATGTACCGTATAGTCATCTCCAACTCCTGAAATCCTGTTCTTTCACAGCTTAGTTCAAACTGACTTCTTTGAACTTTGGTCTAAGGCTCTGGACAGAGCTTGCTGTATGCTAAAAACACCAGCTTTGTATTGACAGCTCTGGCAGCTGCTGTTCCCGTCCTGTAGCTAAAGCCAAAGTTTGGTGTAAAAGTGAGTGTGTGATGCTAACACAGCACGCTACCAAACAATCCCACTGCATCCTTTACAGATCATTGTGACTGTTTTCATCAGTTTTCTTTTAGCTGAAATCTTCCCAAAAACATCAAATATTATCCACCACAAACCAAATGGCGGTATTTTTGTTTTCTCTAGCTGTAGTTAGAGTATCCGTTTAAAGTAAAACCTCTTAATTACAATGGTGTATTATTAGTACTTACAGACACTTTCAAGATTTTATCAAACATAACATCAGGAGGAACGTGGAAGTCGAACACAAAATACTGAGGAGAGAGCAGTTTATCGCATTATTTACTATTCTTATAAGAATGTATAATAAATAAACTCATAGATGAATTTTGACACTATCTGTGACCAGCTCACTTCGTTGTAATAGGGGCAGTTGGTCGATTCCTTCATGGAGGTGTACTTCTTATCCTCTCCAATCTCCACACAAACCATTGGATCCATGTTGAGTCCCACCAGCTGTCTGGCTTCAATAACTGTCACACTGACCTTCAATAGAGCATCATTGTATTAACATCAAGCACAAAACAATCACTACAGAAGTGTGACCAGGCTTTACTTGGTAATCCACTTGTCTCCCAGAACTGGGCTCCATCTTGATGTCTGGTTTGGACCTGAATAATAAGAATCCAGAAAGGGAAATATATTCTCAGAGAAATGAGCAATGCAAATGGCAACAAGACTAAACTTAAAGTGGGTCATTCTTGCCTCTTGTTAGACACGTTGGTTGTGACGGCTGTGACTGAGGCCAGTGAGATGGTATCAGGGTCCGGGCCTCCCCGGAACATGGCGTTATTATCCAGGTTCTCAGCCTCCAAAATGGCAGGTTCGTCTGGAGATCGAGTTAAAGAGCAATTACTGGATAGCATGTTTAATAAGGTCAAATGTCTGCTCCGTCCACATCACTTAAACTGCCTGAAACCAATGATCTGTCACAGCAAATACCTCCATTTCTGTCCTCCTTGTGTCTGCGGTTCTTACTGCGCTTCATGATACAAAACCATCTGTTGGTTGATCTGTAAAAGTTATTTGAAAAACATTTTTAAAAATTGTCCTCCAATAAAACATCAGCGTCATGCAAGAACCAAGAGCACCAACACTAATATTTAAAGAGGGATGTCACACTCTTAAAAAGAAGACCTTAATTATTTAAAGGAGGATACATTTCACACGCATTGTGTAAAATATTTGATTGGCTAATCAGCTAAATGTAATCAACAAAGTGTCCTCAGACACATGAACAGCCTTTAATACAAGCATTCTTTTGGAAAAAAAAATACTTTGATCATATCTTATCTGGGCCCCTGCGACAGACTGGCGACCAGTCCAGGGGTGTCCCCTGCCTTCGCCCATGAGTAGCCGGGTTAGGCTTCGGCAACCCCGTGACCCCGAAAGGGATAAAGCGGCTTGGAAAATGAATGAATGAATTAATATCTTATCAGAAAAAAGGGTTCAAATGCCTGTTGTGACGATAAAAACACAGGAACATCTCTGACACGTCTCCAGTCTCTCCACAGAAGTAAAAGGATCCATAGTTTTACTCTTTCAACCAAAGCAAACCTACTGCTCATCAAAAGGATGTGCAATTCAAATCATAAAGTAGGTTTGATGTGTCTGTTTGGGAAGGTGGATCAGGCCTGCAGAGCGTCGGATCAGGAATGCCATCTTAAATGTTCCGGTGGTACTTACCATGCAAATCAATGATGTTTCTTCTCTTCCAGATAACTGCGGGAGGTTTGCTTCAAACACAGCTTTCCCTGAGCTTCACTGTCCTCCTAAAAGAATCCCTGCTGGAGCATTTTCCTAACTGGGCCCAGAATGAGGTTCAAAGCCAGATGGAGTCAAAAAGAGTTGGGTTTGGCCAAGTCTGCCGTTGGGCTGGAGTGAAGTGATACCTGAATGAATACTGCATGAGTGTTGAACTGGACACTGGTAAGTATAACTTGTGACTGCTGACAGACGTCACTGTGATCAGAGTCCAGGGAGGAGGCAGCAGCTTCTCTTTAACAATAGAAATATTCTTCTGTTGGTAAAGTTGGATCATTGAATTGGATTCTCACAAATGTGAACTGGTGACGCCTATTCAACACTGCAGATTTTAACAGTGGAGTTTGGATCAAACCCAAACAGCTTTAACACCCTGAGCTGATATTGGAGCTAACCCTCCACGCATGTGATCAGAGAATTAACTACTGTGGTAACAGAACCCAAAATGTGATGTCCACGCATGTGGACGCCAGGTCTGAGAGGTTAAAGGTTCTGGAGTAACTTTTCTGGAATCAAAAACAGATCAGAACGTCTTAGTGAAAATCACTGGCTTTAAATCCCATATGTTTTCTTTTTAACTTTCAGAGTGATCATCAACTCTGAAATGTTTTGTGCTTCAAAAGGAACCCTCGATTATGGCCACAGAACCGTGGATGATGTCTGAATGAAACTTTCCTGTGAAAGGTTGGGACTCAGAAACAAAGTTCTAACATCTTTAGATGTCTTGTTGCTTCAGCATCCCAAAGAGCTGCTCATCATCTCAGTTACACAGAGGCAGCCTGAAAGCCACACGGCAGTCTAAAGTTGCTGCTATCTGATGATTCATAGCTGTAAATTATTTAGTCGCTGCTGCATGCGGCTTCCTAATTATGAGATTGCAGGACTCACAGCAAAAGCAGAAGAAGATAAAGTTTTTACCAGACATTTTCTATGTTTGTACCTCAAGTGAGCATCCAGCTTGTCCAGCCTGACCCTGAACCTACCAAGCATCGCTTTCCTCCTCCTGCTCAGCTGGGAGCAACCCTGACCTGTCAGGAGCCTGGCGTCTGGGTTGAAGGACCCAAATGGTAATTACATGATCCAGTGGCGGTTCAGAACAGCTGTAGGGAAGTCTGGTTCTCTGGAGGATCACAGGTGACCGTGACAATAATCATACAAGTTACAGACCTCTGAAGAGTCTCTGAGCCACTGAACTGACTGAACTAAAAACAGCACAGAAACATCCAGTCATAGAAATAATCCGGTCTAAGCCTCTTTTTATGAGGTTCTTCCAGATATTATAAGATATGCAACAAAGATGGGTCCAGATATTTAGGTAAACCTCATGAATATGCATGAAGGAGCAAGCGAGCCTTAAGATGACACCTTTGAGAACAGCATCTAAGATGAACCTCAGAATGACTTGATACCAAGCATGCAATCTTACACCGTGTGGGTCCAGTGTCTGCAGGCCTTTTCTTTTGCTCCTGCTTGTAGACCAGTTATCAACATCTTTTGAGCGCTCCAGTGGCGCAGTGGGGCACCACCTGACTGTGGTGTAGGGTGTTCTTTTGGCACATTTGATCCCAGGGTCTCTGAAAAAACTAGGCAGATATTTGGGCAGACAAAACTGAAACAATTGTCTTCTAAACCAGAAGGATGTAGTAACCTCATGGCTAATGATGCAAATGTCATTGATGGTTCTTACTTATACTGTATGTGTGTTTACATACTTCCATCATGGCTCATTAGCACATGTGACCTCCCACCTTAGCCACCATGTCCTTCTGGGGGAACTTAAATGCCTACGTGGGCAATGTTTGTGGAACCTGGTGGGTGTGATTGTTGGAAAGGTCTCACTCATCTGAACCCGAGCAGCGTTCTGTTGTTGGACATCTATTCTTGTCACAGCATCAAAATCTGTTAAAAAGAAAGATGCCCATCTGTGCGTGTGGCACCAGTAGACTCGAGGCAGGAGGTGGTTCTTTGGTTGTGTGTTTTGGACACTCAGGTAAAAAAAGGGGCGGAGCTGTCCACTGATCATGACCTGGTGGGGAGTTGGATCTACAGGTGGGGAAGGAGGCTGGAAAGACTTGATCCAAACATACTGTGAGGGTCTGCTGGGAACGTCAGGGCGAACGTTCCATCATTACATTGTCTTCTGAGTTTGGAACCTGGAACGAAACCAAAAGGATAAATTATTGAAGCCTCCAAACAAATGTCACGTTCTGAGTTCCCCACTCAGTATACAGCTGTTTTCTTCAAACCAAATTCCTAGTTCTGTGAAGCACCTGGAATATGGCACACGGCTGTAAAAAAAAAAAAAAAGGTGTCTGATTCTGAAGTGTCTTTTTTGGGAAGTTCTTTAGTTTTTAAAAAAACATAGAATATTCCAAAAGTTCAAATCATGCTTTAAAATTGTTTGAAAAACACATTTCTCAGACGTTATCTCTCCTCACAGAAAATACGTCTTAATATGAAGGTCAACAGGTGTTTAGGGTCACATGAAGATGGTCTCTGTGAAGACACAGCTCCACCTACTGGTCAGAGTTCGGACCTGTCAGTGCAGGCGATGGTCCTGTTGTCATGGTGATGTCACCTGGATAAAAGGGTAGAGGAATGAAAGCGACCACAGCTGTTTTCAAAGAGAGTTAAGCAGCTGATGACCTGTTTGTGACAGTAAAATCTGTCCAGCACAAGAGGCTCTCAGCTCATATCTGTTTGCTCAGCTATTGGACAGAACAAATAAAAAAACTGAAGTCATTTTACTTGAAAAAATCAGCGTTCAGTGAAAAGGTCAGAGTTCGCCTTCATCCCAGGCGCCTTTCCCGCCCCCTCCTGGGTCATCTCAAACACGCCTATCGGTGGATTTGTATGGAGAATTGCGTCACTAAGCGGCTTCTCGGGCCCCGCCCCTCCGTTGGCCTGGAAACCAAAGCAGCGGCGTCAAAATGTAGCTGAAAGCGCGCGACACGTAGCTCCCTAAAACAGTTTTTCCCGCGTGGTCGCGTTTATCCGATACCTTTGAGGGTCAGACTATTTCCGGAAACCTTCCGTGTTACTTTGATGAGCGCTAAAGTTCGTGAAGCCGCTCTGCTCATGCTAGCTCAGAGCTAGCTGCTTTTTTTCGTGAGTCCTGCTAACCTCGTGTTTACGTCATCATCTCTGGAGTTCTTACCGGAGCCCCGGTGATGAAAAACACGTCATTCCTGTTCACCTGTTTTTGCGGCAGGATCCAGTGAACTGTGTGTGGGTCTGAGACCCCCCCCCCCCACGTTTTGTTGTGAAGGAGTGAAGCCCCTTACTTCCGGTATGAATCTCTTCTCTTGGTGGGAATGACACAGGTTAAGGTGCCTGACAATGCCGGCAGGTGAGGTGGGATGTGGTTTGTCTGGGGAGGGGGGTGCAGAAATGCTTTGATCTGATTTTTCTCACCTGCTCACCTGTACAGGTGAGAGGCAGGAGCCAGCAGAGACCCCGTTCAATGATGCGTTCAGGACGTATACGGAGTCCGGGAAGAAGAAGTCGAAGAAGAAGAGCCCTGAAACGGAAACGATGGGGGTGTGTTTGTGGGGGGGTCACCTGTCCTCAGGTGTGACTGTCTCTGTTTTAACGTTAACACTGGTTTTTGTTCGTCACCCCCTCAGCTCCAGAATCTGATGAAAAATCTCCACCCTGGTAGGGGCACCGAGGACGACCGGACCGTCCTGCAGAACCCAGAGCGGGTCATCCATGAGAACTGTGGGGGGGGCCAGGAGGTCAGGCTGTCGGAGCAGAACTGGAGGAGTAACAGAATGCTGCCCCCCCTCCCTGCCACAGAGGACCTGACAGTCAAACAAGGGGGGTGGGGGGCTTTGGATTCAGAGGGGGGGGCTGAAGGGGGGGGCAAAAGGAGAAGTAAGAAGAGCAGGAGAACCGCAGAAGACGAAGACAAACTCCTACAGGAGTATCAGCGCAGAATCGCGCAGGAAGACGGGAGCAAAGCCAGCGGGAGGGGGGGGGACCCCCTCCCACAAAAGAACAGGAAGAAGAAAAACAGACCTGCGGATGGGGGGTGGGGGCCCTGAACGCACCAGCAGTTTACTTTTATGTCTGAAATCTTCAGGGTCATACATGAACCTCCTTTCTCTGCAGGAGTCAGCAGGGAGGGGGTCAAAACCAGTCCAGCAGGGGGGCTGAGGAGAAACAAGGTGTTACTGCTTTTGAACGTTTGCATTACATGAAGGTTTACATCAAGGAACTTTTCTTGGGGGAGGGGGCTGATGTGAGAATTCTTCTGTGATTTTTATGGAGGAATGTCTGAATTCTTCCCTCCCTCCATCTTCTCAGGGGGGGATGGATGTGATGAGGACGGCCTGGTGTTGGGGGTAATTGTCCACAAAAGTGACCCCCTCAGGACGGATTTGCTGATCTCACACCCCATGGTGAAGATCCACGTGGTTGATGAGAGGACGGGCGAGTACGTGAAAAAGGACGACCGGTGAGGAGGGCCACCCGTCCTCTGGCTCCAACCGCCTCCAGCGGTTCTGAAGGAAGGTTCTTGTGTTTCTGCAGCCGCCGGCCTGTCGTCTCCTTCTATGAAGGCGAGAACGTGGACCACATCCTCCCCATCATGACGCAGCCCTTCGACTTCAAGAGGAGGAAGTCCATCGTTCCTGAGTGGGAGGAGCAGATCCTCTTCAACAAGCGCTTCACCCACTTCCTTCAGCAGGACGACCGCTTCCCCAAAGTGCTGCTTTTGTTCGAGGTAAGAACCGCCCCACCCAACACCGTCAGTCGCTCACAGCTACTTTAACTGCCCCCCCTGCTGTGTGCAGATCCTGGACTTCATGACCATGGAGGAGGCACGGAACGCTGACCGACATGAGTGCGGCTTCAGGAAGATCGCATGGGCGTTCCTGAAGGTAACACGGATGTGTAAATGTTTCCCATGGGGGTGTCCACAATTGCTGCACCTTCTTCTCTGCACTTCAGCTGGTTGGTGCAAACGGGGTTCGGAACGTGGACAGCAAGCTCCGCCTCCAGCTCTTCTGCCCCCCCCCTCGGGCTAAAAAACAGCCTAAAACCATAGAGGTGTTCGAGTGGTGGAGGAAGTTTCCCAGGAGCAAGTACGCCTCCACCCTGTACGTCACAGTGAGGGGGATCCAGCTGCCAGCACACGTGAGTGCTGCTCCACCTGCTCTGCTGGGACCCAGTCTGGATCAGGTCACACGGTTCTGCTTCTGCTGCAGGTGGACCCCAGCGTGCGCTCCATGATGGCATTACAAGAGGAGAGGGGCAGTTCCTCCTACAGCGAGCTGCAGAAGCAGGTCTCCAGCAGGACCCCCCCCAAAACTGCTGACAGCCGGCAGCCAGAGCTGAGATGGAGCCGTGAGCCCTGGCAGGTACAAGGACCACCTGGGGGTCACCTGGTCACAGGTGTGTGTGAGAAGTCGCTCTTAAGCTGCAGAAATCCTCACAGTATCTGCGTTGCAGGTCTGTCGCATTCCCAACAAGCACATCCTGAGCTTCCGGGGGGGTCACATGGGCTGCTTCAGCGTGCTCTTCTCCAACGCTGGAACCATCCTGGCTGCTGCTTGTGCAGACAGAGACGCTTTTCCTGTCGTAGGTGAGCAATGGCGCTCACACTAACGCACTTCTTTCTATTCAAGGAAACTCCTCGATCTGCCCAGGGAACTCAGTGAACGCGGGCGCTCAGAACGCTGGCGCTCAGAACGCAGGCACTCAGAACAAAGGTGCTCAGAACACGGATGCTAAGAACACGGATGCTAAGAACACAGGCGGTCAGAACGCAGACCGTAGGAACGCGGATGCTCAGAACGCGGGCGCTCAGAACGCAGGCGCTCCAAACGCGGATGCTCAGATCGCAGGCGCTCAAAACGCGGATGCTCAGATCGCAGGCGCTTAGAACGCAGGCGCTCCAAACGCAGATACTCAGAACGCAGGCGCTCAATACGCGGATGCTCAGAACGCA
>BSAI01000269.1:240692-263982 GCA_036245035.1 Adrianichthys oophorus | reverse complement strand
GAACTTTCTCAGGTTTACAGCTGAGAACGTTCTCAAAGGTTTACAGCGGAGAACTTTCTCAAAGGTTTACAGCTGAGAACGTTCTCAAACCTTTACAGCGGAGAACTTTCTCAAAGGTTTACAGATGAGAATGTGTGAGAATCTTTGGCTGAAGTGATGAGCAGCGTCGCCTTTCCTGAGTCTGATGTTTGTTAAACTCTTGGCAGAAGTTGGAAGAAGCGGACCTCCAAGGAGTTCCCATAAACATGCTGCAGCTGCATCCAAATGGGCGCTGCTTGCTCGTGCATGGTAGAGACAGTGTTCTCAGGATGATGGACCTCCGGATGTGAGATCACCTGAAAGTCAGAGGTGGGTTTACTGAGGTGGAGAACATGGGTGTAATGTGTTGCTGTGTTAGTCTGGCAGTGAAGAAGTACTCGGGAGCCACCAACTACAGGGAGAGGATCTGCAGCACTGTGACCCCTTGCGGGACGTGGATCTTCTCCGGCAGCGAGGACGGGATGGCGTACGTCTGGAACACAGAAACAGGTGCTTTTGCTGGCTTTGTGAGGCAAGGGAAGGTGTCTTAGCGCGCTGAATGGCGATTGTTTCCAGGTGACCAGGTGGAAGTCTACTCTGAACTGGGTTACTCCAGTGCTGTTCACGCCGTCGCCTTCCACCCCCACGAGAACATGGTGGCGTTCTGTGCGTTTGGTCAGGGCCAGCCTGTGCACGTGTACCTGCACGACCCCAAAGGTTAGTGTGAAGCCCCGTCCTCATTGGGACAGGAGGCGCGGCATGCTCACTTCCTGTTCCTGGCAGTTCCCCAGCTGCAGAGTCTGAAAGCAGCGAGCAGGTCTGCGTCGGACATCAGGACGCTCAGGAACACCCCCGACACCCACTTGAGCATGGAGGCTGCGAGACGGGCCCTAAACCTGCAGAGCATCCGGCAGCAGCTGGACTCTGTTCTGGTAAAAGCTGCAGAAGGGTTTGTTAACATGAATCCGGACTCCAGTGAAGCTCCGCTTCTTTCCTGTCTGCAGGACATGCAGGGACAGGCCTCCCCCCACAGTCAGGGCGGAGCCACACAGGAACACACCTTCATAGGTTGCCTTGGTGCAGGGGGGGCGGTCCTGGTGGCCGACGGCAGCACTGTGAGTAACATGACCCATTCTATGATGTTGGGACACCCGTCCAACATGCCGCTCCGTTTCTACAGGTGGGGTTCAGTGCCTTGCATCCCACCCCTCCTCTGTTGGAGCAGCGGACCCCCCCGGCAGGCCACAGCTGTAAGTGTTTGCTTCACTTCCTGTCATGGACTGACGCCGGATCTCACAGCTTTGTGTCCTCTCTCCTTTCAGGGGGGGTGAGACCAGTCAATCAGCTCTCCCTAGGACCGTGTGAGCCAATCCCGGTGAGGTTTCAGAGCTCTGCCTCCCCATACAATGCTGAATGACTAAATATTTTTCCTCCATAGCAGATGCTTTCAGGAGGCTTTCAGGGGGGAGCAGTCTCCGTGCAGCAGGTGGTGAGTATCTGCAGAAACCCTGAGCTCGGGCTCTGTCCCTTTTCTCACAACCCCCCCTTGTGCAGGTGGTGTCCCTCTTCGACTACAAAGCCAGTCGCTCAGATGAGCTGAGTCTCCGGCGTGGTGATGTCATCCAGGTGCTGTTCAAGGACAACCAGACGTGGTGGTTTGGGCGCCTGCACGGTGGCCTGCAGGGGTACTTCCTGTCTGCTTACGTGGTGGATCAGAGTGAGGCGCTTCCTGATTCCCGCTCTCCACCTTCCTGACCTTTCTGCTTTAAAACCTGGACTTTCTGTCCCAGGAGACTTCAGGGACCAGAACACAGAGGCGCTGCTGGCTGAGGAGACTGCCACCAGGTCCACTCCCACCCGGGTAGGAAGGAAGCGACACCTGCCGCTGCAGATCTGCGCCGCCAACTTTTACTATTTTACTTTGCTGTAATATTGTTTGTGTATTTTTCTGTATGTTCGTTTGTGTGTCTGTATGTTCGTTTGTGTGTCTGTATGTTTGTGTGTCTGTATGTTTGTTTGTGTGTCTGTATGTTCGTTTGTGTATTTTCTAAAAATTTGAAAACAATAGAAACATCTCAAAATAATCAAATGAATTCTTACAGGAACTCTGTTGGCTCGTCAAACAGATCAGAGCTGTTGCCTTGTAGTGGTGGACAGATGTTACTGTTACTATAGGAGGTTATGGAGCTTCAGACACAGGAGTCTGTTTGTATAAACCTCTTTGGTATTCGAGGATAAACTTTATATATATATATATATATTTGTGAGCATTAATATGTGGGTAGAAGACAGAGGAGGGGGAGGTAGTAGAGGTGGGGGCAGAAGGAGGAGGTGGTAAAGAGGTTAGAGAAAGATAAAAGAATAGTGATGGAGCTGGTGTTTTGGAATGTTTCCAAACTTGTAGTGAAATGTTCTTCCAAGCTCTGATCAAACCAGGGCGGTCATATGACTTTCATTTTGCGCTCCGTTACGTCACCAGCTGTTCTGAGCTGTTTGGGTTGTTTTCATACTTTGTAGAATTTAAAATTATTTCCAGCTGGGTTTTCTTTTTTCCTCTTTTTGTTTCATTCATTTTCTAAACTGTTTTATCCCTTTTGGGGTCACGAGGCTACGGGGCTGCCGGAGCCTAACCTGGCCACTCATGGGCGAAGGCAGGGGACACCCCTGGACTGGTCGCCAGTCTGTCACAGGGGCCACAGTCACACACACATCCGCACCTAGGGACAATTTAGACTAACCAATGAACTTATGCAGCATGTTTTTGGACGGTGGGAGGAAGCCGGAGAAAACGTACGCATGCACGGGGAGAACATGCAAACTCCACACAGAAAGATCCCCCATTGGTGACACTATGTCAAGTTCCCCAGCCGGGACTTGAACTGGGAACTTTTTTGCTGTGAGGCAAGAGCGCTAACCACTGCACTGCATTTTTTTCCCTCTTTTTGTTTGTTTTTATAAATATAATAAACGTTTGCGTATTTTATGGTTGGTGGCTGATGGTCACTGTAAATTGGCAGAGCATTTCAAAGTTTCTCAAAGGTCCCTCACTACAATGCGGTTCACCTTTTGTGCAGTTTTGTATGCTTTTGTCTGTGTGTTCATTTCTTTGTTTTAAAGCACTGTGTTCTGCGTCCTGATTGGTTGTAGGTGATTTCTATCACTTGTCTGTGTCGTATCTCATATAGCTGCAGCACAGAATGCATCAGCTTGCAAAGATGATCTTTGCTTTCATTCTGTAACACTGGACTGTTTTTCTGCACAGGTTTGAACATTGAGAGCTTAAACAAGCGAGAAAAGTGTGAGGCTTGACAGCCTTAAAACATCTACAATAATTATATTATTACAGTTTACTACTTGGCGGATTTCACTTGTTGCAGATCATTTTTAAGATCTTAACTCCAGTGAAAACCATAGTATTTGTGAAGTCTCTTGTAATCTTGTTAAATATCAAGTATTTGAAGAAGGAAATGAAGAGTCACGATCAGCTGTTGGGATCACAGATCACTTTCAGCTTCTGACGAGACATTTTATACAAATACAATGTCAATGTGGAGACACCTGAGAACAGAACATGCTAACATTTCATCCAGTGCTGAATCTAATGATGGTTCGTAAAACATCTAAATCATTATGTCATTAGTACTTTGTTGATTTTATTTTTTAATGAATCCTTTTAGGATGTGTTTACTGTCATTCATTTAGTTTAAAAAGCCAGTCAACATTCCCACATCCACACAGTTCAGTGGGAATAAATGTCTTAATAAAATAAACTGTATCCTTGCTGATCTATGAAGTGAAAAAAAGAGACTGAAAACATGTTTAGCTGCTAAATGTCACTGAGCTGGCGAGTTTTGAACTTTCACAGGATTTTGGATGTTAATGAAAGGGTCAGGGTTAGTTCACACACACATTACAAACCTTTACTGTTGACTAAAACACAACAGAAATAAAAGGGATTTGGTTCCTGGAATGTCGTGAAGCTTCTATGAATACGTATGTGCTCGAGCAGTGTTACGACCCCTGCTTTCCAAGCTGGGAAGTGTAACATCTTTATAAGGATGGTTCTGGACGGTTCCAGTTGGGTGTCAGCCTGCTCAGTAAGAGACTGTATGAGAACTTCCCACCAGTCGGTTAACGTGGTGATTATAGACATACTTTGGGAGGAATCCTGTTTGTATTGGGCTGATCAATGACAAGTTTGTCAGTTGAAGGTCAACCATGTAAAATCTGCACTAAATCAGTTTCTGGAACATGTTCTGTCATCTGCTGGTGATTCACAGTCTCCTCAGTTTTTATTTTGCCATTGGACATAAATCAGTCTTTATAATTGATCATAATAGATACTAAAAATCGATCGCTGAACAATGAAAGTCCAGTTTATATTTAGGGTTAATCTACAAAGTATCAGAATCAAATTGATTCTAGAGTTGAACAATAACTGCTTCAAAAACAGAACCTGTCCGTCTGAACCGCTCCGCTGCTGTTCCAGGTCTCTGCTGCCGTCAGCTCCTCTGGAGAACTCAGATTCCTGTCCGAACCCACTCTTTCAGACACGGAACCAGAGCTGACTGTTACGAGGTAAGAGGCTCCTAAACCCTTCAGAACCACACAGGTCCCCTTTCCTAAACTCAAGCATGTCTTGGTGAGTGCCTGAAGGATTTGTTTATTTTTGTAACCAGAACCAGAAGAAAGAAGAAGGTGAAGAAGCTCGGAGTTCCTGTGGCTTCAACTCAGACTGCCATTTCTGATGCAGATCCTACTGGGTTGACTAGAACCATAAGATGCCGACCTCTGCCAAAGAGACCAACAGGGAGGTCCAACAGTACCTTTGTGGCTGACACATGACCTTCTGGACCACCCAAAGGACCGTTCTGATCCGTGGCCTGGTGTGGAGCTGCTCCCACTCAGTCGTCGTGGTTCTGCTGGTGACCTCACTGATGATCCACAGCATTATTGCTGCATTTTACGGTTGAACGGTGTTTATTTCTCAGAAAGCAAAAGATATTTAGTGTTTGAAGCTGTAAAGTGTTTGTGTTATTGATATCCCCGACTCAGAACGTTGTGTTCAGGAAATGTTTTATTCTGTACAATTTGACAGTAAAATCCACAAACAAAGGTCTCCATGTGAACCGAGAGCTGCAGATTCCCATTCAGGAATAATCCAGACCTAAGTTCTTAAGCAGAGAAAGCTCTGGACAAAGGCACATTCTGGCAGAAAGCTTTGTGCTGGAACCTCAGGGATCCTCATGGAACCTCAGAGCGCTATCCACCTTCAGATGTTCCCTCCGTTCAGCAAAGGGGTGCTTTCTTCTGTTTGCTGCACACTGCAAAACCACAGACAGAAGCTCTCAGAGTTCAGGTTCAGCAGGATGATGCCTTATGATGGATCTGACATTACCTCCCCCGTCGGCGCTCACAGAGGGAGTACCCCCCCAGGAGGAGGGCCTGTGGACAGAAACCACTTCAGTGATTCCTTACAGGCCAGAAAAGCCCCAGCTGGCAGCACAAAGGGCTACTGATTAATCAGAGCTAATCTCAGTTATGACTCATTTAAAGTGGGTAAAAGATGAGGACCTGCCCCCACATGGTAATTAGTACTCACAGCCAGAAGCCCCATGCCCCCCTGGATGGTGGCCGCCCACTCAAAGGTCAGATGTTGGGTGATAAGGCCGCCCACAATGGGGCCATAAAACATGCTGTGAGAGACGACGACCGCTGTTTAGAGCCAGAAACATCAAACACATCTGCTGTTTGTGGTGGGCGCGCTCACCCCGTGGACCAAAATGCACCAAACAAACCAGAAACCATCCCGAGAGTGCTGAGCCCCTCCTCCAAGCCTTTTTCCCTGCAGAGGAGAGCGCACAGTCACACAAGACTTTGATGGAAAATGAGGCAACTCACCTAGCACAGACGATGATCTCCGGGAACGTGGGGATGGCAGTCATTCCCAGAGAAAAGCCGATTAGCCCCAGCATGAGCACCAGCAGCCACAGCTGACTGCAGACAAAGCAGACATTATGGTCCTCCAGCAGAGGACATGAGGTCAGGACCAGTGGGCTGCCTCCTGACTGATCATCCACATACGGATGCTAGTGTTTGCTAACAAATAACCATGCAGCCTCACTGGGATTCAAACATTTGACGGCTGTCGCTGACTCATTCAGGACGTGTCCGTGAGAGCAGAAGGTAAAAAGCTGAACCTGGACTCTGGCTGTGACTGAGGATGTTTCACCAGCGTTTCCATCCGTAAGGACAGATGGAACAAGGCTCGTCCACTTTCTCTGTTCCCAGATGTTTTTTTAGCTTTTCCAGGTCATCTAGACTTTGATGTTTTCCATCTTTACGGATGTCCTGTTCTTTTATGGTAACCATGGAAACCATTGGGCTTCATTAGTATTCTGACTGTCCAGCATCATTCAGCTTCTTCTACAATTCTCCTTTTGCTCCATGCAGTCATGAGCGTTCCCAACGTTTAGCGCGATCAGACTCTTACTTGTTAGCATCTTTAGCATTATTCTCTGATGTCATGACTCAGCAGGAGGACAGATGTATTTTATTTCTCAGAATCTGTTTCGCTCACCTGGGAATGTGAAGGAACGGCGCGGGACCAAGCAGGCAGAACCCCACCGCTGTGATAACACCCCCCGTCACTGTGAGTCCGATCCTGGAGTTCTGAGAGTCCAGAGTTCAGAAGAAGAAAGGTTCTTTACGGGTTTGTGGCTTCCATACTCACAGGGTATTTGTCGGTGAAGTAGCCAATCAGAGGAGAGGCCAGGCAGTACGGCAAGGACAGGCCCAGCATGATGAGCCCCACGTAGCCCGAGGACAGGTTGAACTGCGGCAGAAACACTCAGTGAGTCTCAGCGCTCGACGCCAAAGCAACACCAAGAGCATCCTCACCAACCGTTTTCATGGCAAAAAGCGACAATGTGGCGTCAAAGAAGCTCAGACCAGAGCTCAGCGTGAAGATTACGAAGCAGATCAAGATGACTTTGATATGGCTGAGGAGCCGCAGGAACGAATCCTTGGATGAGTCAGCCTCTGGGGGTGGGGGGGTGGGGGGTGGGACAGCTGTCAGAATCTGAGAAAAGGGGGGAGAAAATCACGTCCGGAGGTCTCCTACCGATGGACGGCAGGACATAAATGTTGAATGGAACCATAATCAGCAGCAGGCAGCCGAGGAGCATGAAGGGAACCTCGTATCCGAAGGAGTGGTAGAACCAGCCTCCCACAGGGGGGCCCAGGATGAGCCCAAGTCCTGCGAAGATCTCCAAACTGCCCTGCAGAAAACACACAGCCTTACATTCCTGTTTCCTCGTGACGAACTAAGCGGCGTGCCAGCAGGACAAAGGCTGCCTGCACTCACCAGGACAGTCGCCACATTGTTAGGGAAGATTTCTGCTGTCATGGCGAATGTGGAGGTCATGGCAGCGGCGAAGCCCACGGCGTCCACCGACCTCACAATGAAGCACAGCGCAATGAAGATGGGTCCTGGGGGAGCGCGTTCCAGCAACCTGCAACGAGATGCCAAGCTGGTTCTGAACCCACCCAGAACAAACTTCAGCTGACAGGGGCTCTGCAGATTCAGGTCACGCACGGATCTGTTTCGGTTTTACACCAGCAGAGCATCCCTGGAAATGTTAACATGAAAACAGACGGTCCCCCCTCAAAAAGAAAAAGGTCCGTTTGTTTGTGAACGGTTCCTTTTTCAATAAAGATTTCAGAAAGAAAGGTGACACTGAACCAGAATGTTTTACCAGCAACTACCGTGTCTTCAGACTGATGGTCCACAATCAGGCTGCTGGTCCGTGCACGCTCATATAGAGGCCCCCCGTTCACGCTCATGTATAGCCTCCCATGCACGCTCATGCAGAGGCCCCCATGCATGCTTGTCTAGAGGCCCCCGTGCACGCTTGTGCATGAGTGTGTACACGCCAGACTCACCCAAATATGATGGTGCAGCCCGAAGACACGAAGAGTCCTGCAACAAGCATGAACTTGGTCCCGATCTGGACAATCTGGCGGTGAGACGGGGGTCCGGTTACTGCACGACACGTCTGATGGGGACGGCAGCAGCTGTACTCACATATCTCCCCAGGACCAAAGAGCCAATCAGGTTGCAGATGGCATAGCAGCCAAATATGAGTCCCACTACAGTCTGGCTGGCTCCTTTCTTCACGGCCTGTGGGGGGTCCACATGTTATGAGATCAAACCCTCAGCTTTGTTGCCACAATAACACCACCCACAACCCTGTCTAACTGGACTGGATGGTACTGGTCCGTGGGTGGAGTGGGGGGGGTTGAGGAGCACATGATGGAGTCATACACTGAAGGTGGGGGTGGGGGTCAAAGGTTTCTTTAGGAACTTCAAAGGAAAAGAACAGAACCGGGAAAACCCAATTTTAACCATAAAACAGGAATTCCAGTCTTTCAGTTGAAATTCCCGCGTCCTGGACTGCTCCAGGTAAACCCCACCCTCACCTGCACAGACTGGGATAGGCTCCAGCGGCCTCTTTAATCTGATCTAAAGCAGGAGGTTCTGGACGGCTCACCTCGTTGGGGAAGAACGGGCCCAGAATGGAGTAACAGAGCATGGAACTGAAGTTAACGGAGGCCATGGAGATCAGGGTCAGGGTCTGTCTGCGGCTCATCCGGACGGGTTCGGCCGCGGGTCCTGTCAGAACACGGGGCAGACAGAAGAACCGTCAGAATCCTGGGTGGTCTCCACGACCCCCAGAGATTCCCGAGTGAGGAACGAACCTGCGGGCTGAGCTTCACCGAGCGAATCCATGGCAGCTCCGGCGGAACGGAACCGACACCCGCTCACCGGGCTCGGACGCTCCGCGGTGCGGATCAGCCGGGCGCTGGAGAGAAACAAATTTAGGAGAATCAGGCGGAAGCATGGTCTACAAAATAAAAGCACGGACACGTAATTTCCGGTGGCCACTACACCCCCCCCCTCTCTGAGAGGGACATTTTTTTAAAAAACAAAAAAAAAAAAAAAAAAAAACTAAAAAAAAGATCGAAACCGTTCACCTTGGTTTAAGGTAGAGTAGAAACACATTAGAAAAGCATTTTCTGGGCTGTAAACTTTTAAAGCAAACGTTACAGAAGAACTTTAAAGATCTTAACTAAAATAAAAAGTGTTTCAATGATAAATTTTGCGGCTTCATATGTGCATTTCCCACATGTTAATCATCAATATTTAAAATCAATAAAGATATATGACAGTGAGGAAAGCCCCTGCTAACCCTCTGCATGTTTCCTGATGAGGAAGAAAGTAACCAAAAAAGTCTGGCTTAGGGTTTCAGTCAGAGCTTCACCTTCACTTTGTGTGTCTGATGACATGAGAGCCATCATGCAGAGGAAGACTAGTATCCATGATCTTCATAACTCTTTGTATAGCAAAAAAAAAAAAACAATTTAATTAAACGGGAAAAACAAGAAAAATATGAGTGTAAGTCGTTACAAGAATCTGCTGTTTGATCACATCAGCTTGGAAAAAATGTCAGCTAAGAGTTTTAATAACTTGGAAGGAATTCAGGCTCTCTGGTCACCCATAGCTAACGCCATGACTTAGGGAGCGGGGCTCTTGGGTGTCGCAGCACCTTGACTATCTGCTGGTGTTTTGGTGCTGAGGCCAGGGCCTCCTTGGTGCCCGGTGGCTTCTCTGGCCCTGGGACAGGGTGAGGCAACCGTCTTGCGTTTGCTCCAGGCGACATCTACCATGGCCGCGGGGTCTGGGGGAAGCGGGCCATAGGGGAGGGGATGTTTCTGGGAGGGGGGGTGGAGGTTTGGCATGTTGCAGTTTCCACTTAGGTTATTGCTGGGGGCCTCGCCTGGTTGAGCTGCCTTGGTCCCACCTGTGCTTGACCAGGGATCTACAGGGGCGGCACTTGGGGGCGGGGGCTGGGAGTGGCCCCCTCTAGGCTCCTCTCTCTTTGTGTGGGGCCTGGGAGCTCGGCTCTCAAGCGATGGGGCCCCTGTCCTGGGGAGACTTGGGCCCAATGCTAGGGGGGCGGGGTGGTGGTGGTTGTTTCACCAATCGGGGGTCAGTCTGGCAGCTGTCCCGGACCTACCCTCTTTCCTCATACAACCACCCCTTAGGGTGGGGGGGGGGGGGGGGGGGGGGGGGGGGGGGGTGTACTGTGATTCACCTCGGGAGCGGAGCCACTTGACAGTGGTCCCCCCCTCCCATGGTTTCCGCATAGTTTTGCCCCTCTCTTGGTTTTAACTGCACCATAGACATGTAGGACTCTTGGTGGGGGGGGGGTGCTTGGACATCACTGCCAGCAAGCAGGAGATGACCTCTCAGTGCCCTACCCTCTAATTTTAACTACACTTTTTACTACACACTCCCTTTAAACCTCAACAAACACACACACAGATACATTACACAAGGAAGGTGGGACTACTGATCTTCAGTCCCCTACCCCATCCCTGGCGAAGAGAACAAGGTCTTCAGCAGTGGCCTTGTCTCTTGGGTGTTGACCTCCTCGGGCTATGTTCTCTACACTTTTGGTGAATCCCACTTCTCTTGGTCGTCCCTCCTCTAGGTAGGGGTGGCTGGCCCCTACAGTGCTCTCTCCTGGAACTCCTGTGGTTGCCTGGAGCTTCGGGGCAGGTCTCGCTTGGGGGGCCCTGGCTCGTACCTGGAGCTGGGGTGGGGGGATACGATTATTATTATAGAAATATTGTTCAAGTTTTACATTTACAATATTTTTTCTAATTTTCAATATTTCTTTCTATTTTACAATAGTATTTTATCCCTTGAAGTTTAAAATGTATTCTTTTGAGTTTGAAAAGTACTGATCAGGGCCTTGAAAGCACCAACCTAACTGGTTTCAACTGGTTTGGAGCTCCATGTGGGTTCATGTAAAAATGCCTTCATCAATGTGTTAAAAACAAAGTAAAACATGTAACATTGTATGAAAAGCCTTCATTTAGTATAATAAACCTTTCATATTGCATGATATGGTTGGTCTCCCATGACTAATGGGTCCATTAGGTGAGGAACCAGATGTTGGGCATCATTACCTTATAGGACCCCACAGCCTAACAAGACTCATCCAGAACAACTCCTCAAGGCTTCAAGGGAGTATTTTGAGTTTAACCGCTAATACCTGACCTCTTGTTTGATATGCCTTCTTTCTCTCTGACAGGACCTCGCATGTGATGACCACGCATGTGGACAGCAGGTCTTCAGAGGTTTGACAATGGTTGATGCGGCATTACCGTGTATTCCCTTTAAAGTCAGAACATTGTGAGTAAAAGTTCCTGTTAGATCCGTTCATAAATATTTTCTTCTGTAGAATTTATCCTAATGCTGATTTAAGGTGCTCTCTGAAAAAAAGAGATGTTTCTGCTGAAAACGTCAAGCAGAGCAAACAAACATTAAAAGCACAAAACAGAAGCAGTGATTCAACAGATTTTATTACATGGTGATCAATCTGCAGGTCCACTCAACATGTGGCTGCAGCAGAGGGTCCAGAGTTCAGGCAGCAGCTGCTGTGCTTCACTGCAGACGCTTGAAGAACTGATCTACAGAAAGAACATCACCAAGCCAAAGTACGAAGCTCTGACATGAGGACATGAAGCTGATCTGTAGAAGGTTTCAGGAACACATCATTTCTGAACAGGGAGCACGCCAGTGATGACTAAAGCAGCACTTTACATCCAAAAGCAGCATCAGGAAGAAAACTCCGCCTTGCATTATGCAGCAGTTTCCAAAGCATGATTATACCACAGAAAGAACTACAACCATTCACTATGAAACAGAAACAGCGTCTGTGTTCCCTTCAGACATCACATGGTTTCTTCAGAGTCGATTATTGGAAGATGATCTTTGTCTTTTGAAAGTCAGTCGACAAGAAAAAGTGGAAAAATGAACATAAAATTAGAAACAAGGAAAAGAATAAAAAGAAGACAGGAAGAAAAGGAGCAACATGACTGCAATAAAAAATGAGAAAGAACAGAAACCACATATTAAACACCAGAAATAGGAGTAGAATAAATATATAAAAATGCAATGAGAAAAAGAGGTCATTAACAAAAAAACGATAAGAGAAGCAGAGAAAGTAAAGAAATGAATCCATGAAGGAGAAAATGACCCGGCTATTTGTTAACATTAGTCTTAATTCTCCTCTTTTAAACAAAATTCCTCTGAATCGAAGCCGAACCGGAGCGAGCGCGGTCACTTCAGCCTCTGCGTCACGTTAGCCAGGGCGACGGCAAATGCCTGGACTGCTGAGAAGGGGTAGTGGAAATCCAGGATGTAGGCGTTCCCATCTATCCGCCCGAACTGCATCACCTGAGGGGATAGAAGGGCGGGAACAACTGAGTCACGGAGCTCTGCTCCTGTTTGCTCAAACCATCTTAGATCAGCATCTAGGATCATGTTTTCAAGCTCTGGTTTAGTTTTACAAATAAAAACAAGAAAAAACCAGCAATTTTACAAACTAAAAAGGAACGATTTGAGCTTAAAGGCGAGGTTCTTTTACCTGTCTACCATCCAGCTCTATCTGGAAGTTCTTTGCTGACTCCTGAGTGACCCGGCCCCCAAAGTCCAGCTGATACACCTGGGTGGCTTCGTTCCACAGAGGCTGCTTGTTGGCCATCACGTACAAAAACCCTTGGCTGCCTAAGCTGCGGTCCTCTCGCTCGTTTGCTTTGCGGCTCTTGATCTCCTCCAGCTCGCTGGCCATGCGCTGACTCCGCTTGTTCTTCCAGCTCTTCTTACTGCTCTGGTTCTGGTTCATCAGCTCATCTCCACTGATGAACAGCTCGGGTTCGCTCTCCGAGCTGTCCTGAAACTCGTTGGCGGTTCTGCTCATCTTCTTGGTTTTGTTGAGCTGCTCCCTCTGCCCTTTGGGCTTCTTCTTCTCTCTGCTGCCCAGTCTTGGACTGGAAATGAGAGTATTGAAGTCAGAAAGTGCCCGCCCTTCCTTCCTGGATCTGCCGTCGGACATGTTGGCCTCCTCCACCCGGCTGTCCAGCCTCCGCCGGCTCTTCTTGTTGAAGCGCTCCGTCTCCTGCTGCACTGGACTGTCGTTCAGGGATGATGGGAAACTGTTGGACGACTCTGCTAGATCTTCGGCAGCACTTTTGGATGAAGGCAGATCTGTAGGCGGTGGAGGGGGTGGCAGAGGAGGTGGTGGAGGAGGAGCGGTGGGGGGAGGAGGAGACAGAATTGCTTTCTCTGAGATTTGGTGAGTTTTGGTTGGTAGGGGAGGTGCAGGAGGATCTTTGATGGGAGGTGGGCAGGGGTATGGGTTCCAGGGATGCAGGCTGACCGGGTGCAACTGAATGCTGGCGCATGAGCTGGCTCCTGGATACAGGGGAGGGAGGGGGCAGCAAGCCAAGCTGGACAGATTTGGTGGGTATCTGGAAGGGAGGATCAAAGCGGGGTCCTGCTGAGCAAAGGAGACCGGAGCAACCACCTCATTTGGGGAACACTGAGGGGGCGGGGTCTGCAGTGACTGAAGAGCAGCTCCACTGTGAGCCACATTTTGGGGGAAAGGCGAAAGAGCAATCTGGTAACCCGACGGGAAGGTAAGCGTGCTTGTGCTCAGGCTGCTTGGAGGTTTGGTTGCGAGGAGAAAAGGGAGCCGGGTCACATCCAGGTGCTGAGCCTGACCGATGAGCAGCTGAGGTGCTTTGTGAGGACCAGGTGGAGGAGCCAACATCATCTTCTCTGGTGGAAGCCACAAGTCTTCTGTGGTGGAGGTGTCCCATTGATAGGGCGGGGGCCGTTTTGCTGTCAGGTTGACATCACCCAGAGTCAGCTGGCGAACAGATTTTTCTAGGTGACACTGGGGATTGAGGGTCTCATCTTCTGTGAAGGCAGAGTTAATGTACACCGTTCTGTCCTGGCTGTTGTCCACGGCTCCAAGTAGGCTGTAAGACGACTGAGACGCCAGGGGGGAGGAGCTCTTGGAGTGAACTATGATGGTGCTGTGGTGGGCGCCTTTCCCTGGGGGGAAATCCTGCCTAACCACCGTGCCCCCCGCGATGCCGCTGCTGGTAGGGCCTCCTCCACTGACGCTGACGCTGGTGCTGCTGCTGTTGCTGCTGCATTGGGTGCATGTGTACAGGGTGGTGGGCACCCTCTGCTGGTAGGAGAGGGAAAGTGCATTGTTCATTTTGGCTTTTGTAGGAAGAGTTCTGGAGCTTTCTGTCATTGGTGGCACTTTGAGTCCCATGTCTCTGCGCTCCAGACACAGAGTGGCGTGAATGAGACCGCTGTCCATTCTCTGGGGAGGAGGAAGAGCCACAGTCACCTGACCTGCCGGCTCCGGGTAAGGAGGAGGGTCTCCACTTGGTATAGAATAGCGAGGGACAGACAGCCGACTGAGTGTTGCTGAGCTGTAGGGAAGCTGGATCTTTTTGTTGTCAGAGGACGTGACCTTGAGCGTGGCTGAGCCCCCGATGCTGTGGACAGCGTATGCGTTTTGGTTGCGAAGGAGGCGCCGCCGTGGCCGACAAACCTCCTCCACGTTGCCGCTGCTGTCAAAGGTTGTGATCCTCTCGTACCCGAGAGGTGTTGGATACTGTAGAGTGACGGGATGGAGCAAAAAGTCATCTTTCTTCAGGCAGGGGTCTGGAGCCAGAACACTGGGACTGTCGCAGTTTGTGACCAGAGTTTGTGGAGGTGCAGGGACCGTTGCTGCTGCAGCAGAGACCACAGTCCCTGGATAGGGAGGGGGGGGATTCACCTTCCTCAGTTGGGTTTCCACAGACCCATCTGAGTCACCGAAGGAGGGGGGTAACGTCCGCGGCAGGCCGGGCTTCATCGCATGGCTGTTGTCGCCCCTGCTGAGCCTGGGCTCAGACGCAGGAGGAGGAATTTGAGGCAGCAAGTGAAGCTGCTGCAAGGAGATGGTCGGGTATCCAGAAGGAGCAGGAGGCAGCGCCATCTGCAGCTTCAGCTGCTGCTGCATCTGTTGGTGCTGCCTCTGCATCTGCTGGTGCTGCTGCTGGATCTGCTGATGCTGCTGTTGAAGCTGCTGCTGCTGCTGCCTCATCTCCTGGATCTGCTGCCGGATCTGCTGCTGCTGCTGCTGCATCTGCTGCTGCTGCTGCTGCATCTGCTCGTGCTGCAGCTGCATCTGCTGCTGCTGCTGTTGGAGCTGCTGGCTGGTTACCTGCTGTTGGCTTTGTTGCTGAGACGGATCCTGCTGCTGTTGGTGCTGCAGATGATGATGCAGCTTCTGCGGGTGCGTCGGCATTTGCTGGGACGGTTTGGGTGTCTGCTGGCAAAGCTGCTGCGCATGAGGCATCTGCAGGTGAGGCTTTGGGGGAGGGTGGTGAGGTGGTGGTGGTGGAGATAACGTCCCAGGGAGCAGAGGACCCATCTCCAGCCCGTTAAAGGCCACCTGACTGGGAGTTGAGTATCTGGTTGGTACTGGATACGGGGATGCACCTACATCCCGGCTGTGGTCAGGCACTGGAGCAGAGGCGGCGGCAGCCGTGGCTGTTGGATTGGTCAAAACATCAAGCTGAATGTTCTGATTTGCCAGAAGAGACTGAACCAGGCCGATACTCTGAGTTGGAGACATCGCCTGAGCTGGGCTGTGGATGGGGGCGATGGGAATGTTGGCCGTGCAGGGGGGGTTGTCTCCTGACACTCCAGAGGGCCCCATCACTTCAGAGAAAGACACACAGGGAGACTTTCAGAGACTGGACCTACTGTCAAACCAACACTCATATGGTGTGTGGAAGCAATCGGGAGCGTTTGCAGCGATTTGCTGGTTTGGACTTCCTTTTTGTTTACATGACGAGAACTTCATTCAAATGTCAGAGACATTAAGGATGTTCCCTTCTGAATCTGAGGGGTTCTGTTCTGTTCGTGGAATACTTTGTGGACATCATGACAGGATACTTACATGAATTTTGATGAGAACCACATTAAAAGGCCTCACTGACACCAGCAGCACCTTCAAGGTTTCTGACTCTGGCACCAGTGAGACCCAGGACAAGCCGCAGAGGTCCTGGCCTCATCATCCTGTTTGTGGACCAACTATTGATCTATTGATCAAATGACTCATTTCTGTTCTCCTTAAGATGTTCTCTACACATGATCAGAACCCACAGATGGACATCCGTGAACAGAGTCCATCTGTGGACGGGCTGGTGAGGATGAACAGGATCTATGTGTGGACCCAGCGCAGTGCCGACCCAGAACCAGAAGATGCATGATGACAGGACAGTGTGAGGCTGCGTGGGTCTTTATCTTCTTCATAATAAGCTCCTTTAGTTCATCCTGCTGTGTTGGTTTACGCTGAAAGAAAATGAAAATCTTCATCTTCATACCTGGTAGATCATCCTCATCCTCACTGAAGACGCTGGGGTTGAACACAGGCAGGCTCATAAAGTCATGAGAGATCTTTCGGACCTCTGGCAGGTAGATGGTCATCTGCCGTGGTTGCAAATGAAGCAAGCTGGTCTTGTAGATAACTGAGACAGAAGGACGAGTGAATAGAAGGACATTTCCTGAAAAGACTCCCAGCTCTTCTGAGACACTTACCTGCACCGAGGTTGGTCGGCAGGAAAGAGGCAAGTCCAACAATTTTGAACTTGGTTCCCCAAATGTTGGACGTGACTTGAGCGAGATAGTTGTGCTGGAAAGCAGAGAAGACAGGGGTCAGAGGTTGGAGGAGCTGACATAACCCTGCAGCAGAGGCAGCGTTTCTGTCGGCCTTTGTCGCAGCGAGCTGTGAGTCAGACCTTTGAGGTCCTGTCTTTAGTTTCTTCTGGAGAGGAGTGAGCTCCTCTCACTTCATCATCACATCCTGCTTCTATCATTCCCTTTGGAAGAGAACCCTCAGTTCTTCTGCTGGCATGGCTGCTGTGTCAAATGGATCTGTCAGAAACCCGTACCTCTGTGATCCCGTCCATCCCAAACTCTCTTCGTGTGAGACTTGGCGATCGGACCGGAGGCTTGCGAGTTGGTAACCGTGGTGACCGCTGGCCCTCATGATTGGCCCGTGAAAGTTTGGGGGATTTCCTGGATTCCATGTTCAACCTTTTCAAAATGAAAAAAGGTGAATTAAAAAAAAAATCAATAGTAGAACAACGAGTTTATCCATGCTTGATCCCCGACAACCTCACAACAGAGCAAGAAAAGACTGTGACTAATGAGTTATATAACACAGACACACAACATTCAAGTAATAATGTATACACTTTTTTAACCCTTTAAAGCATGTTTAAAATGTCTCTATAGTTAGGATTTCAAAGCTGAAATGAATGTTTTATCTCAGATCAGCTGCAAAAACATACACGTTTTTTCTTTGTTTCTGACTTTCAGCTCTTTTCCTCCTGGACTTTGAAAGATCTGTTTCAATTCTGGAAACATTTATTAGTGCAGAACATTTGAAGGTTTTGTTCCAGAGGAAACACTGAAGCTTTAAGAAGAGTTTTGGGGTTTTCCTGGTTCTGCTCAGGAGCTGATGGACCCTTGTGATGTTCTCATTTCAGGTGAAACTCCAGCACAGTAATGAATCCTCTTTAAAGGAAGTTTTTGTTTCTTTCGGTTAAAACATCTCTGATCTCAGCTTGGTTTGCTTTTATAAATCAGTTTCTGGATTTCAGGCATCAGTTTCACACATATGCAGATTCTTTTGTGTCTGTTCGTTGATTTGTTGGAACAATCAATGTTCGTGTTTGCCCCGCCCACACCATGAGCATGACTTGCTGCACCAGCTTTTTTTCTTATGAAGTTTCAGTACCTCCACCTTTGTCTCAGGTGGTGTTGGAAGGACCTAAAGGACTACCTCAGGAGGTCTGATTCTCCCACACGATTTTCCAAACGGACATCTGCATTAACAATGGCTCTATCAATTTGTTAGAGTCTGACTCTCACAAATGTGTCTGCTTTCAAGATACACACACACACACACACACACACACCCATGGCTTTGCAGTTGTCAGGGTAACAACAAGCGGGAAGTTGAGTCATTCTGTACAGTTTGTATCAACCAGGAGTTGTGCAACATTTTCAGAGTTGGCTGTTGGATGAGGATACTGACGTTCCGAATCTTCACCTCCTTCCGGAGGCCAGACTGTGGAAAACAAACGTGTTTTTCTGCTTGCGTGACCTGTTTCCTCGGGATAACTTTGGGGACTTCTTTCCGACCCACTCGTCACTCAGGTCGATGTCGCTGGAGTCGGAGCAGTTACAGCTGTCGGCGTAGGACATCATGGGATTCACACACACCTCTTCTGGAAAACAGGAAGCATTGAGCAGAAGCTTCAAATGACTAGACTGGAGGCGATGAGCCAGAGAGAGAGGAACATCGTTAGGCACTGGGATCAGGTGTTTGGGTAATCCAGGAGTTTCAAACCTCATCTCAATGGTACCCTCACAGAAACAGTTCCACATGGACTCACCTGCTTTGCCATCGGTTTTTGGATCCATAATGACAAACTCGGGCCGGAGTTTACTGATGCGCCGTCCTTTGAGAATGGGCACGAGTCCTCCTAAATACTCCAGGTACAGCGTGTAGCAGGGACCGCCTGCCTCAGGGCTGTCCTCTGCTCGCTTCATGGTGCAGTGCAGACGCTCATTTCCAGCCGTGGGATAGCTGACAAAATCACGGATGTTGTTGGGGTCAGGGATCGGAGGCTGAGGACGGGTAGGGAAATATTCAGAAGGGGCTTGTTGTTTGGGTTACCTCCAGGCGGGCACTGAATACCTTAATGGTGGGGATGAAAGCTGTAGTGACATAGGAGCACAGCAGGGAGGGCATGTTCAGCTTCCCCACGTCCTTCTCCTCCCGCAGGGCACTAGCAATGCCCTGCTGGCACAGGAGCTGAAGACTGGCCACTCTGTGCTCCACACGGACCACATAGAGCGCCGATCCACAAGCCAGGAAGAGGCGGGAGTCTCGGTGGCCCCAGCAGATGGTAGTAATGGGTCTCTGAAAGACATAAGATTTTATTCTTTCTTTAAAAAGAGCAAAAGAAGTGAGGTTGTTTGCTTATCAGCGAGTGAAACCACAGAAGAATCAGAAAAATGATCTGAAACCACCTCACGTGGTTCTTCCAGACCTGAGGCTCGGTTTGGTCCTGAAACCAGAAATTTAAAGAAGACCTCTGTTAGTACCAGGACTCCACTGAGACTGGGAGGATTCTCAGTTTGATTTGAAGACATTTCTAATGCAACAGATCTTCAAAAAGAACAAAATAATAATAAACTGTTGTTGGATAAATTGTATTAATACCATGAGGCAAAGTATTCAATCAGCATCCAATTGTTCAGGTAAAAAAGCTGAGTTTGGTCTGTGATGTTCATCACTGAAACACTTCGACTAATAATCTCAATACTTTGTCATTGGTAAATGTGGATATGTGTGTGCGGGGGGGGGCACTAATAATTATGCAGGTCAGAGCCGGGCCTGTTGCCCCCACAGGGGATCTCTTTAAACCAAGCTGTCTCCCGAGTCTGGAAGAGGTCTATACATTAGTTTCTGGTGTCTTTTGACAGCTCTTTGGTCCTAGCCCTATAGGAGTTTGGAGTGACTATCTGAGGTTGTGGACAGGTGTCTTTAAACTGATAACTAGTTCAAACAGATACCAATGATCCAGGTAATGAGTGGAGGAGGGAGGGACCTCTGACAGAAAAAGTAACGGGTCTGTGAGGAACAGAACTCCTGCAGATATCTGAAAATTCATTTTACTGAAGAATTAATCAATTATTTCATTAAAAACTTATATTATGTGATTTTCCGGATTCTTCTTTCTGTAATAATTGAACTAAATCTGTGATGACTGTTGCAGACCTCTCCCGTCTTTTTTAAGTGGGACGACTTGTAGAATTAGTGGCTGACTGAATAGTTTTTTGGAACTTGACAACAGTGACTCCTCTTCATACCTGCAGAGCAGTGTCCTCTCCCTGAAAAGGCTTACCTGTGCAGGTGTTTCCAAAGTGTAGATGTGTTCTCCTTGAACGTTGTAGAACTTTACCAGTGCGTTCCTCATGATGGAAGCACAGGCAGAGTCAGAGGGTAGTCTGTGCCTTTCCATGCCAGCCACAGCCAGGAGGTCTCCCTGCGAGCACCACTGGGCCTCCACATCTGTGACATGGAAACAGGAAAAGCTCCAACCTCATCTGCTCAAATGCTAAATCTTTCACAGGCTTTTTCTGGGTCCAACCTTTGAGTTCTGATTGAATTATCACAGGAGACAGGTCGTCGTAGTTGTTCATCAAACTTATGTCTCCTGACAGGAAGGTGACCGTCAACAAAGGCTTGACCCTCCGTACTTGGGAGGGAAAGAAAGTTTCAGGATATCTGATTCATGACTCTCTGTGAAGAGCAGAGGGTGGTACCTTGAGGGAGAATGTTGTCTTCAGTATCAGTGTCGCTCTCTGTGCTGTCTTCCAACAGGAAATCTGGACAGTTCCACGACATGCTCACAATTCCATCCGACTCGTGCAGAAGAACATGAGCCAGCATTCGTCCGTGACAGTCCATCACAATCACCTGACCGTCCGCAGTCCCAAACAACACCTGGGTACAATGCAGACCAGGAAAATTCCCAGCTGAAAAAATGTAGTCTATGCAGAAAACAAACTATTTTCAGAAGCAGTTTGGGAATAAGCATCACCTGCTGGTCGTCAGGAGTCCAGATGCCACAGGTGATTTGACTCTCCAAGTTGATCTCAGAGGACCAGTGTCTTTGTCCGCTCACCGAGCCCACTAACACAAAGCCGTCTCTGTACGCAATGAGGGCCTGAGTGCCATCATGTGACCAGGTGAAGTCGCTCACCTGGATGGAGAAGATTCTAATGTAACGTCTAACTGTGTCATCCTCTGGAAACACCTGAACCATGTAAAAAAAATACCTACGGAGCAAAACTGGAAAAACTGAAACTACAAAGAAGAAAATGTCAATCAGAGTAAACTGATGTCATGAGAAGGTAAAGGTACTTGTTATGACTATGTGATAACATGAGTGGAACCTCATCTTATTCAAGCAGTAGCGCCCTCAAGTGAGCTGTGTTTGTAATTCCACATTTTTTCCAGGAAGCTTGGCCTGCTACAGTCTTACATCTTCTGTGGGAACGCCAATCAAACCAGACGGAGGTGTGAAAATGACTTGGATTCTCTGCCCAGTCAAACAGAGTCTGTGGACAATGCTGAGGGGAAAACAACCCAAGCCCCTTGAAAACAAGGGGCTTGAGAATGATCATTGTCTCTGCAGTCATGAGGAGTCTGCTGTGCTGAACAGAGCTGAGCCTTTCATTTGTTTTGGAGACAAGCAGAAACAAACGCTTACCTGAGCTCCTCTGTCATTCACCAACTCCACCGACCATCTTCCTTCATACTGGATCCACACAAATATTCCTCCTTCCATGTCGCAGGTGGCCAGCTTCTGAAAGGGCTCATTCCAGCGCACCAAGACCACCTGCAAAGTCACACCTAAGAGTTCACAGACCTTCCTTTGCTCTCTTACCAAGAGGGTGGAAAATGGAGAACAAACATTTGCAGCTCACACATCCACCTGACAAAAAAGAGGATTAAAGGGCCTATAATATGCTATTCTTAGGCATTAAACTATATCCATATATGGTCATATATTACCTTTGGCACACTAAACAACACATGTATGAAATATAAGTCATTTTTCTTGAACTCTATTCCTACCTGGAAATAAGAAGTCTCAATCTCTGTTAAGCAGGCACCGCCTGCCGCTCTGTGTGGGTGCCGCCCATTTCCTGACGTCATCCTAGAGCCGGGCTCAGCAGCGTATCTGCGTTTGGCCCACGAAAACAAACAACATCCAAAGCTTTGCAAAGATGGATGTGCATACTGTCTATCTGATATCAATAGCCCTGGCATTTACTACAGACCGGCATTTATTCCATCACAGACAGAATGGTGATGGTTAATGGGTTCATTTTGCAGTGAAATTCTGTCACAAAATGAAAACACTAGCAGATGAAAATTTCAGGATGTACTGAAATGATGAGAACATTGTATTCTGTTCGAATTAGCACTGGCTGTGAACGTTTCTTTTCTCTGTGAAGCATCAATCCCCGTATCAAAAAACCTCTTTGCTTTCATGCTGATCATTTTTCCTGGACACGCGCGCACCTTTTCCATCTTTGCTCAATAATCCATTTTCAAAACAGTTCTTCTAATTCGCTGCTCCCTTTCTTTAGACCTCCACCAGGAAATTGTCTATAACCATCTGTTTGCGCCATTCTCAGATACGTTTAGGACAACCCAAAACCCAAAAGATTCCTCACCAGAATGTTCTTGGCGTGCGCCACCACACCAAGTTTAAACGCTAAATCAAATAAGTGTTTCTTAGCTAACAACAGAAATACCACAGACACCGGGCATCTGCACAAGGGCGGTCCTAAAGGAATCCGGCCGCTATTAGAAACGGGCGTCTAACAGTAACAAACACCTGTTAGACCCAAAGTATACTGGAAGCCGCTGTCAACAAGAGACAGGACACATTTGGAAGATGTACGGTATTTAAAAAAAAAGTGTCAAAGTGCAGAGAACTGCAGAGAAAAGTGTGTGTGATTGTGTGTGTGTGTGTGTGTGTGTGTGTGTGTGTGTGTGTGTGTGTGTGTGTGTGTGTTAGCATGGAGGCAGTGCTAGCAGTGCAGACTCTTCCTGGAAGGGGCTGGTCTCACTTGTCTTTGTCACATTGTGAGAACCTGCTCGTTTCGTGGGTTGGGAGGGGCAGACGGTCAGAGAGTAGGTTTTCAGAGGAATGCTCAGAAATCCGTGAATGGATCAGAATATTGCTTTGAGGTTGTCTTTTGTGAGGAATGAACATTATAATACACTTCAAAGTTCAAAATGTTAATTTTTGCATGGTATAGGCTTTTAAAAACCTGATCCAAGACACATCAGTTCAGGATTACCCTGATGATGACAGAAATGAAACTGTGAAACATTTTACAAATGTCAGCACCTGATGAATGGATCTTTCGGAGTCTACAGAGAACAGCATTTTACCAAACGGACTGCACAGCTTTGTCCAGACTAAGATAACAACAATTGACTGGGGGAGGGTTAGGGTTAGGGTTAGGGTTAGGGTTCTTCTGCCGTCCCTTTCCTGTCCACACAAAAACTGTTGTGGACATTGAAAGTGACAAACATCAGGTCAGTAGTCATGGTGAGGCATCACTGCACAGATTTGTTTATTCACTCGAATTTTTTTTCATTTGTCCAGCAGTGTTACAGGTTTGTACTGTTGAATGTGTTACGGGTTTGTACTGCTGAACGTGTTACGGGTTTGTACTGCTGAA
>BSAI01000269.1:7952-88126 GCA_036245035.1 Adrianichthys oophorus | reverse complement strand
CCATCCATTATCCATCCACCCATCCATCCAGCATCCATCCATCCATCATCAATCCATCCAGCATCCATCCATCCATCATCCATCCATCATCCATCCATCCAGCATCCATCCATCCATCCATCATCCATCCAGCATCCAACCATCCACCATCCATCTATCCACCCATCCATCCATCCATCTATCCACCCATCCATCCTTCATCCATCCATCCATCCCTCATCCATCCAGCATCCATCCATCCACCATCCATCCATCTATTCATCATCCATCCTTTATCCATCCAGCATCCATCCATCCATCCATCCATCCATCCATCCATCCATCCATCCATCTTACCTTATTATATGTGTTTTGAAGTACTTTATATACAGTGTAAATGTTTTTTTTTTAATTTTGTTGTAAATGTAAATGTTGTAAAACTTAAAAAAAAAATTTTTAGCTTTAATTGTTATTTTGCCTTTTATTATTTTTGCTGATCCGAAAAATGATCCAAACGTTGGATTTTGTTATCCGTTACACCCCTAGCTTCTGCTTTCTGTCTGTTTCTGTTGTTCACGTCTTCTTCTTTGCTTCAGCCTGAAGCTCCTGACAGACATGAAGCTTCAGTGGGACGACTTCACTGCAAGCTTTGAAGGCTTTTCCCAATGGATATCTGAGACGGAGAAGCAGCTGGAGGACAGCAGAACGTCTGCTGCACCTCTGCAGGAACAGATGCAGACGGTCAAGGTACCAAGACCCACCTCATCTACACGCACGTAAACACATGCAAAAAAAAGTAATGTGTGACACACACACAAACGTGCCCATACATGCAAACAAACAAACACATGGACATGCATGTTAAGCAAACACACATATATATATATGCACAGCTTGGTGGCCCTGTGGTAAAGTGTCTGCCCTGAAATTGAAAGGTTGTGAGTTTAAATCCAGGCCGAGTCATACCAAAGACTAAAAATGGGACCCACTGCCTCCCTGCGTGACACTAAGCTTTAGGGTTTGGATCAGAGGGGTTGCAGCTTACCGCTCCCCCGGGGGGTGGGGTTGGGGGGTGTCACATGTCAAGAACAGATTTCACTTACCTGGATGTGTAGCTTTAACTTTAACACACACCAGGATTGAAGTGATGGAGAGTCCAACTCCTGCAGTGACTGTGAGGAACTTCTCAGATCTTCTCAGGTTGGAATGTTTGACCAGATCTTTCCAGATACGGTTTCTGCTTTTGGGTTGTCCAGGATGTTCATCATGGGCTTCAGAAACGAGTTGAAGTTCTCCCCCAGCTGGAGGCAGCCTTTGCGGCGCTGACCCACTTCGTGTCATCAGGAGAGGCAGCTCGCATCAAAGCCCGCCTGACCCAGATTGGGAGGTACTGGGAGGAGCTTAGGGAGAGCGTCCAGCAGCTGGATGGGAGACTCCAAGAACGCTGGTGTCAACAGCAGAAATTCAGCAGCAACCTGGGGGAGCTTCAGGCGGGTCTTCAAGAGCTTCAGGCTAAGCTGAATCAACCAATGGAAGGCTGCAGCTCCTCCTCAGAGACCGTCAGAGCTCTTCAGCGCCACACGGTGGTCACATCTGCCCCCACTGTCCACCGGGGTGATGCTGTTCTTCTGCTCACTCTGGTGTCTTCTTCAGGATGTGTGTCAGGCTCTGCAACAGCTGAAGGTGCCCCTGCTGGCGCTCTCAGCTTCTGCGCGACGTCTTGGTGACGACGAACCAGCCGAGCGGACCGTGATGGAGCTGAGCGCCGCCTTGGAGCAGGCCCTGCAGGAGGCGAAGGACAAGCAGATCCGTCTGGAGAGCCTGCTGTCTTCATGGCAACGGTACGGCAGACTGACGGTCAAGATGACCTCCTTCAGTCCAACTTACTAAAGTGTGTGATCCGTTCAGGTTTGAGAAACAGCTGTCAAACTTAACTTCCTGTCTGGAGAGAATTGAATCTCTATCCAGACCTGAAGGTCCGTGTCTGACGGCTGATGCAAGCAAACTGCGCTTTGAGATCCAGGACCTGCAGGTAAGTCCGTCTGCAGATCAGAGCAGGATGAGATGTTGGTTCTTCATCACATCTGTGTTCCTGCAGGCCCTGCAGCCGGAGTTGCAGTTCCTGCAGACAGCCCACGCTGACCTGCTGGCTCTGGGGGCGGACTTGTATCCCTCTGCTCCTGAGCAGAAGCTCCTACAGCTGAAGGAGGAGCTGGACACCCTCCAGAGAAGGCTGCAGGTCCAGCAGGAAGCCCTCCCAAGAAGGTGAAGTTCCCCAGGTTGTACCTGACAGTCAGAGGGGGAGGAGCTAAAGTGACGGTTTAATCCTAAAGCCCCTCTGCATCAGAACTTTACCACTGCCACACCCACACTGTTGTCATGGAAACACTCGACAGCAGCGAGTGTGGAGGCGGTAATTGTACATTGTCAGACCATGTGCAGGGGAGGGGCAGCAGGGGACCACCTCAGTGTCGTGGCCCCCAGAAATCTGGAGAAACTCTTGCAGTGTTTGAGGGACTTCTGGGTCCACTCTGACCATAACCAACCCAGGACTGGTCAGAACCATAGTGATCCCTGCTGCAGGTTCTGATTCTGACCGTCTTCTTTCTGCAGAATATCTGATCTTCAGAACCATCTGTCTCAGCTGGAGCTGCTGGACCGGGCCCTTCTGGAGTTTGCGCAGTGGAGTGATAGGATGCTGTCAGATCTGCACTCCGCCCCTCAGATCCATATCAGCAGCTTACAGTCCACTGTCGAACACGTCGAAGTAAGAACTTTCCACTGAGACAACAGAACCTCCTGTTTCAAACCGCAAACCCGCCTGATTCTTTTGACAGGAGACCCAGAAGGCCCTGCTGAAGCAGTGCAGTGTCCGGGAGAGCCTGGAGCAGCAGGTCCAGACGCTCTGCCAGCTCTGTGAGCCTGCAGATGCGCAGCTGCTGAGCAGCAGAGCAGACAGCTGCTTGCAGCCTCAACGGGAGGCGCTGCAGACAGCTGAGCTGCAGGTGGATTGCCTGCAGAAGCTCGCAGGTTTCCTGCAGACGCACAGCACGGTGGCAGGGATACTGGGGGGACTCAGGCAAACTGTGGAGTGCGCTGGGAGCTGGGACTGTGCACGGGTGGAGGAGCTGCAGCAGGAGCTCTCTGCAGTCGTCCCAGACATCCTTCAGCTGGAGACAGCAGCTGCCAGTCTGGACAGCAGTCTCTGCAAAGCTCATCTCCACCTGAGCTCCGAGGACGGCTCCTGTAAGTCCAACCGCATGCTGGCCGACTCGCTCAGCGCAGACCTGGACGTGCTCAGGAACCTGCTGGGTACCAAGCAGAGCGAGGCAGAGGCCCTGGGGGCTCTGTGGACCTCCTTCTGCCAGAGGAAGGATCAGCTGCTGAGGGCGGTGGAGGACATCGAGGAAAAAGCAGACCAGCAGCCCTTAAAGGAAGTCAGCCTGCACGCTCTGCAGCTTCGGTAAGCAGCACCAGAATCCACTCCCACCTTAACTCACAACCCTCAACAACCCGCCGTTCTTTCTCCTCCAGACTCCGCCTCTTCAACCAACTGGAGGACGAGCTCCAAGCTCACCAGCACGAGGAGCAGTGGCTGCAGGACAAGGCAGAGCAGCTGGCCCACCGAGACACAGAGCTGGCTGGGGAGGTGCTGCGGGAAATCGACCTGCTGGAGACCACATGGGAGGCCACCAGGAAGCTGATCACAGAGAAGTAAGGATGGAAGGAGATGGGAGGGTCTGGTCTGACCCTAGTGGGACTCACATGCCCCCCCTGTGTCAGGCAGGAGCAGTGCAGCGTCCTCACCCAACTCATGAGAGAATACCAAACCCTGAAGGCGCGGGTCTGCCACGTCACCGGGAGAGCTGAGCCGCTGGTGGACCTGAGCTCACTTCTGAGGGATGCTGAGGAGACCAAGAGGGCGCTGGCAAAGGTGAGATGTTGTAGCCTTCCTCTAAAGTCTCCTTTCTGAAGCTAAATGCGGAAATGTGTCTGCAGCACGAATCTATGAAGGCAGAGATGAGCAGCAAACATGCAGATCTGGAGGAGTTTTCCTGCAAAGGGAAGCAGCTGCTGGTGGAGCTGAAGAAGATCTCAGAGTGTGACAGTCTGCCCATAAAGAAGGACATGGACGCTATCATGGACCAATGGCTGGATGTGAGTTAGTGGTTTCTGATGGTTTAATGATGGCAGTGATGCTGCTCCCTGTCTGCAGATGTCATTCAGATGATCAGAAAACTAACATTCTTCTGTTTGGACCCAAAACACCCCCAAAGACCTAAAGTTTCAGTCACCAAAAGTAACTAAAGAGGTGAACTCCTCCAGACATTTGAATCCAATAAAGTCTGGATCTTCATCACATCTTCATCCATGTGTTTGAATGGAAGCATGGAGCTGCTGTTCTGCAGAAGGATGGAGGAGAACCTGTCCATTTCATCTGCAGATGTCTGAAAAGCTGGATCTGAACGTGGACTTGCTGAGCCGGGTCTTGTGCTTGTGGGAGGATGTCCGGAACATCAGTGAGGACGTGGAGAGCTGGACCAGCGGCGCTACCATCGAGCTGAACGAAAGCCTGAGCAACTTCAGCGACAGCCGGAAGGTGTCAGCGCGGCTCACAGAACTGCAGGTACGTCCTCTTTCAGCAGGTACAAAGAACATAGAGAACAGGAGGTTCTTATCCTGGATCTGCTTCCTGATGTAGGAGGAAATGAGCGAGAAGGAGCAGAAACTGGAAGCTCTGCAGAGCAAAGTGTCTGAGCTAAAGAAGAGTGCCCAAAGTCAGGAGACTCCGGCTAAGCTACAGGTACCTGATCAGTCTCTGTTCCTCTGGAGACAAGGAGCGGCTGAAGGTGAAGCTGTCATTTCATCCCTGAAGGGTTGGTGGTTCCAGTCCTGGCTTGCAGCCTTTGAAAAGACACTGAATCCAAAACTGCTCAGACATTTCTGTATGGAGACAGAATAGACTCACCAGGTGTGTGAGTGAGTGAGCATGGACAGTCTAAAGGATTTTCTCCGAACTCAGGTGTTGGAGAATGACCTTCAGAAGAAGATCAGTGCGGTCAAAACGCTGCACCAGCAGTCCACGGCAAACCTGACTGACTTCAACTCCCAGAGAAAGCAGCTGCAGGACTACATCTCTCAGATGTCAGCATGGTTGAGGAGCATGGAGGAGTCTATGGTGTCTTCTCCAAGCGGGCTGGACCCTGAGGACATCTACAGAGTGAAGGTGAAGCCTCTGTTTCTCACAGCTTTCCTCTGGGGTCCCCTCAGGTGTTACCTACACACCTTCTGAACTTCTCCTCAGGACCTTCAGAAGGAGCTCCAAAACCAGCAGGGGAGCATTGACTCCACCAGGGAGGGCCTCAACAATCTGTGCAGAAGGTATCCTTCAGAGGAGCTGGCGGCTCTGGGCTCGTCACTGACAGACCTCATCAAGACCTACGAGAGCGTGAACCAGCTGTCTGCCAGGACGCTGGCTTCCCTGCAGAGTGGCCTCCAGCAGCACTTCCTCCGTAAGAAACCTTTAGGGGGTAGTTGCAGGTAACCAGCAGGACCTCCAGGCCTGCAGTCAGAAGCCTTTCACTGAGCTGAGGTCCACATGTGTGTGCATGTCTGAGCTCTCAGACGCTGATGAAACTCAGATAAACGGGTAAACAGGTCTATCCTCCTCTGGTCCTGGTTAAGAGGCTTTCAGCCGAGTTTTGGACAAGCTGCAGCCCATTGGGAGTGTTTTTCTTAATGCCAGAAAGAAGGACATTACAATAATCTATTCTAGATGTAATGAAAGCATGTATTCATATTTCAGCACTGCTCTGGAGAGAAAGGGTCTCACTTGGGCAATATTTCTAAGATGACAGAATGCAGTCTTTGTAACATGGTTAATGTGTGCTTCAAAAGTAAGATCTGCATCTAAAATCACACCGAGGTTTCTGACTTTACTGCACATATTCAGAGGAGTTGATAAGGATTGACCATGTCCCTCTCAGCTTCAGGACCAAGAATTAAAATCTCTGTTTTGTCTTCATTGAGCTTTAAAAAGTTCTCTTCATCCATGTTTCAATATCTAAAATACAGCTTAGAAGGTCATCAACGGGTTCCATGTCATCAGGAGACACAGCCACATATAACTGGGTGTCATCAGCATAACTATGAAAGTTTATTCCATGTCTCCTGATGACATCTCCAAGTGGAAGCATATAAAGTGTGGGACCAAGGACGGAGCCTTGAGGCACACCATATGTCAGTCTGTACCTCCCAGATGACAAATCATTTACGCTGACAATAAAATCTCTTCCTGTGAGGTAGGATTAAAACCAGCTGATTACCGTTGCAGTGATTCTGATCATGTCATGCAGTCTGTTTTAAAGAATAGCAAGTTCAGCTGTGTCAAAGGCTGCACTCAGGTCCAGCAGTACTAAAACGGATGCTTTTTTGTGTCAGTGTTGGACCTGAGATCATTTATAACCGTGACTAGTGCCATCTCTGAGGAATGATTAGGTCTAATACCAGACTGAAATTTTCTAAAATATTGTTTTTATTAATAAAATCATTTAATTCAGTAAAAACTAGTTTTTTCAAATTTACCTTAAAAATAACAGGTTTGAAACTGGTCGGTAATTGTCTAGATTTGAAGCATTCAAACCGCTCTTCTTCAGAGAGGGTCTCACCACAGCAGTCTATGAGGACGTAGATCCCAGTCTGAGAGAGCGGTTTACTATGTTCAGGAGCTCCTCCTCACAGGATGGACACATTGACTTAAAAAGTGAGGTGGGGATGGGATCGAGAGAGCAGGTTTTGTTTTGAAGTTGTTTTGAAGTTCTGAAGCTTTGCAGCATCAATCAAGGCAAAACACTCTAGTGTGTCTTCACAAGCAAAGGGGATGAACTGGAATGAGTTGTTAGTGTTCGTGGGGTGATATTAAATCTGTTGTTATTTATTTTATCAGGGAAGTGGACTGCAAACTCCTCACATTTTGTACTGTTGAGAATAGAAGATGGACTGAAATTACCGGTCAATGGCAGAGAAAAGAATCATTGTCTGCTATATATTTTTTAAAAGTCTCATCACGCACCTAGGAGTGTGAAATGTACTCTCCGCATTTGACCCCCCCTCTGGGGGAGTGGTGAGCTGCAGACACAGGCGCGCTCGGGAACCCTTTGGTGGTTTAACCCCCCCAATCCAACCCATAATGCTGAGTGTCAAGCGGGGAGGCTGTGAGTCCATTTTAAGAGTCTTTGGTATGACTCGGTCTGAATTTTAAACAGTATTCCTGTTTTGCATGTTTGATGTAATAGTTTTATTGAATTAATTTGTCCCTGAAGATTTGGTAATGAATTCAGTTTTCTGTTCTGCACTTCTGGAGATTCTCTTAAGTCTCTTGGTTTCCTCTGTTCTTTTACATTGCTCTTCTCTGGTGTGGATGAGGTGGTTTTGTGACACATGCTGTTGCTGTTCCTCCTGCATCTCCAGGCCTGGTGCAAGAGTTCCACCTGTGGCTGTCGGAACAACGAGACATAGTGAAGGAATGCTCGGACCGATCAGGAGACACTCAGATGGTGGAACGAAAGCTTCAGAAACTGAAGGCATGTCTGCACACGCTGCAGCCGTTGGAGTTCATGCAGACATCATTCTCCCGCGTGCATTTTTCTGCAGCTTTTAAACATTGATAATATGAACTGACGTGCATGCTTCTGTGGTTTTTGCACGTTGGGATGCTCTGCAGGGGGCCATGGATCGTGTGCAGGGGGGGGAATCCCGTCTTACTCAGGTGTGCGAGGAAGGAGAGAAGCTGCTTCTTCATCTCCCTAAAGCCAGCGCTGCGCAGGTGCAGCAGCACCTGTCCTCCATCCAGCAGGACTGGGACAGCTTTGTGGAGCAGTGCAGGCAGAACCAGCAGATCCTGGAGGACAGCGCCTCACTCATGAGGGGGTATGCTCCACTCAAACCTGTCTAAGCCCCCCTGTAGAGCCACAAATACCAACCCAGAACTCTGACTCCATGCAGGTTTGAAGGCCGCCTGAAGAAGCTCAGGAGATGGCTGGAACAGATGGAAAGCAGAATAAATTCCGATCAGCTGGAAGTCAAGCAGCACGGCTCAGAAAAAGCAGTTCTGGAGCTGGTGGAAGAATACCAACAGGAAGTGCTGAAAGAAAGGTTCTTCTTCCTGGTTTCAGGAGACAAACACGCAAAAGAGTTTGTTTTTCCCTCTAATTCCATATCTATTTCTTTTTGGATGTAGGGACTCGTTCGAGCGCCTCCATCAGGAGGGCCAGGCACTGAATGAGGGTGTGCGCGGCGATGGCGGTGAGACCCGGGTGTCGGCTCACCTGCAGTCGCAGTACCAGGCCCTGCTGAGGCGGGTCAGAGAGAGGCTGCGCTGCTGCCAGCTGACCTTGCAGGAGCAGCAGGCCTTCCAGGAGGCGTTGCAGAGCACCTGGAGCTGGCTCGGCAGCGTCCAGGAGCGACTGGACTCCCTCAGCAGCACGGTCTCCACCAAAGAAACTCTGGAGAAGAGGCTGGGTCTTGTGCAGGTCTGTAAATGCTGACCTGTGTGTTTGACTCTGAGCACGTTGTTGGCCACATGAGTGACCATTGGGGTGTGGCCTCCTGCAGGACATTCTGCTCATGAAGGGGGAGGGTGAAGTGAAGTTGAACATGACTGTAGGGAAAGGAGAGCAGGTGCTGAAGCACAGCAGCTTGGAGACCCAAGAGAAGATCCACACTCAGCTGCAGAGCCTGAAGGACGCGTGGGCCAACATGCTGATGACTGCCATCGGCTGCCACAGGTGGGGCACGCCTTTTCTACTTGTCATGAAGGTGATGTCACCTGCTAACGGCATCATGTCCCCTTAGTCGCCTGGAGTGGACAGTGTCCCAGTGGAGCAGCTTCCAGGAAGACCGGAGTCAGCTGCTCCAGTGGATGGAGTGTGTGGAGCAGGAGCTGGGGGTGGTTCGGCTGCAGCAGCCGGGTCTGAAAGAGAAGTTAGCATTGCTGGAGCGAGTGTGCAGAATCCAAGCCAAAGTGGACGCTCACGCCGGAATGCTGTCACGCCTGACGGAGAAAGCAGCCGAGATGCATGAAAAAACTGGGGACCAGACTTTTGGACCAGAATCCAGAGTGGAGATCAACACACGCTTTGCTGATGTGTCTGCTGTCGTCAAGGTGACCCAAATCAGAATCAGTTATCCAAAGCTAATAACTGTTAGGATTGTCTATGTACACTCTGACAAGTGATCCAGTCTGAGAGTAATCCAGTGTGTGAAATGTGATCACCCAGACTGGGTTCTAGAATGTGATCTAGTCCACGATCCAGACTGGGTTCTAGAATGTGATCTGGAATGAGACCTATTTTATGATCCAGGCTGGGATCTGTGATGATAGGAAAGCATACCAGTCTTTATGAAGTTGGTTTTGTAAGGAGCATAATTAGCAGTTATGATGGTCATTTAATAAAGAAGATTTACTTAAACAGCGATGAACCTATTAGAAATCTGAAGTTCTTCTTGGACCTTGTCCTGTCCTCCCGTTCCTCTTCATGGACTCAGGGGAAGGTGCAGTCTCTGCAGAACATTGTTTCTGAGCATGAGCAGTATGTGGATGCCGTCAGAGACTTCAGTGACTGGCTGATCACTGCAAAGGAGGAGCTGCAGCGCTGGTCTGACCTGTCAGGAGACTCGGTGAGCATCAGACGGAAGCTCTCTAAAGTTCAGGTGAGGAACCCAAAGACACAAACTGAAACCACAGTTCTGAGCGCACAAACACTTCAACATTGAGATCTTCTCCAGGAGCTGCTGGACTCTAAGCAGCGAGGCAGGGAGAGACTAAGCCGCATTCAGAGGTTTGGGGCAGTGGCCAGAGACAACACCAGTGCAGGGGGCTACGAGGCTCTGGAGCGGGAGGAAGCAGCCCTCCTGTCGTCGTACGAACAGTGGGAACGTGGAGTGCTGCAGACGCGCACCAGCCTGGAGACGGCACTGTCGCAGATCTCCAACTGTGAGCAGGAGTTCAGCAGCCTGACGGCCCAGCTGGAGCAGGAGCTGCTGGACTTTAGCTGTCAGCTGAAAGACTGGAGGCTGCAACTGGTCCAAGCAGAGCGACATGGCGATGGGGAGGAGGCTGCAGCGGCCTGGAGAACAGCTAAGGCAGGACAGGCTTTGGTTCAGCAGACCGTGGCTGAAAATCCGCTGATGGTAACTGAATCGGTTTGTGATGTGCAGGATTGTTTGGAGGAATTAGTCAAAGCTGAAGGCACATGCGATCATCTGAAGACCCAACTCAATGACCTCTGCAGGTTCTCCAGAGAAATCGGATCCCAGTCAGAAAGAGTTTCTTCTCTGATTAAAGACTACAACAGGTGAGGAAAAGCCAGGTATGGTTGCTAGGAGTGACATTAATAGACTAGATAGATAGATAGATTGATAGATGGATGGATGGATGGATGGATGGATGGATGGATGGCGCCTAATAAATAAAATCTATTATTATTATTATTAATCAATAAATCAAACTTTATTTATAAAAAAAAAGTGCTTCACATACTTGCACAGCTCGAGGCGCTTTTCAGGTACAAACAGACAGTAAATAAATAAAAAGAGAGAAACTCGGTCTACCCTTTACCCCCCCTCTCCTTCTATTAACACACACAATCAATGACCCCACCAACAATGAGAACTTATAAGAAGGAATTCTAAAAGAAACTTAAGGCTTGGCTCTGCTGTGAGGAAACGGTATATTGGGAATCTCTTTATACCAGGAGCCAGCTCAGCTGCAGGAGCATCGCCACAGTTCCCACCCAGATCGGTGGGGAGCCAGCAATGACCGCAACCGCCCTCACAGGGGGCGACAACCATGGCAACGACATGGTTGGAAGATATTAAAATTTTATACATAATATGTATGTTAAGACATAAATGAAAAATAAAGTTAAACGCACAAAACAAAATTAAATACAGAGAATAATATACTTTAAAACGTAATAAATAATTCATAAATACATGTTTATGATTATCTAAAAGCCACATTATAAAGGTGGGTCTTGAGCCTCTTCTTAAAAAAAAGAAAATAAAAATTGTAAATTTGAAAGATTTTTTAGGTAACCAGAGAGCAGGGCATTACAATAATCTAACCGACTAAAAATAAAAGCATCAGTACCTCTGTGCTGGAAAGAGAGAGGAATGGCCTCTCTGGCCGCTCTGACCTCCCTAGTCGCTATGACCTCCGTGGTCGCTATGGCCTCTCTGGTAGCTATGGCCCCTCTGACCTCCCTGGTCGCTCTGGCCTCTGGTTGCTCTGGTCGCTATGGCCTCTCTGGTCGCTATGGCCTCTCTGGTCGCTATGGCCTCCCTGGTCGCTATGGCCTCTCTGGTCACTGTGGCCTCTCTGGTCGCTATGGCCTCTCTGGTCGCTATGGCCTCTCTGGCCGCTCTGACCTCCCTGGTAGCTATGGCCCCTCTGGTCATTATGGCCCCTCTGGTCGCTATGGCCTCTCTGGTCGCTATGGCCCCTCTGGTCGCTATGGCCTCCCTGGTCGCTATGGCCTCCCTGGTCGCTATGGCCTCTCTGGTCGCTATGGCCCCTCTGGTCGCAATGGCCGCTCTGGTCGCTATGGCCCCTCTGGTCGCTATGGCCTCCCTGGTCGCTATGGCCTCTCTGGTCGCTATGGCCTCCCTGGTCGCTATGGCCTCTCTGGTCACTGTGGCCTCTCTGGTCGCTATGGCCTCTCTGGTCGCTATGGCCTCTCTGGCCGCTCTGACCTCCCTGGTAGCTATGGCCCCTCTGGTCATTATGGCCCCTCTGGTCGCTATGGCCTCTCTGGTCGCTATGGCCCCTCTGGTCGCTATGGCCTCCCTGGTCGCTATGGCCCCTCTGGTCGCTATGGCCCCTCTGGTCGCTCTGACCTCCCCGATCATTCTGGCCTCTGGTTGCTCTGGTCGCTCTGGTCGCTCTGGCCACTAGCACTGGTATGTTTGTGAAGGTCAAACTGGTGAACTCTATAGTAACATGAATTTTTTAAAGTTATTGTGTACAAACATCATTCTCTGAAAGATGTCAGAATTTTCATGTAAATCCAAATTTCTGATGATCTGTATTCAGTTTGCTAAACTCTAAATTCTTGTTATTTTTTTGTAGACATGTAAATAAGGTGTTAACTTCGGCAGAGTCACACGGCTATTGCGGAGCAACTTCCATGCAAAGAACTGCACCAACAAAAGCCGTATTTTCGTTGTCAAACCCAAAATGACTGACTTCCTGTGTCAATGAACATGACATTTAATGCTGGGTTTCTACACCTGAACATTGAAGGTTCCTCTGACCTCCTGATGGGAGCATGTTTCTCCTTAGTCTGAGCCTGCAGGCCTCCAGAGAGTGCCAGAGCAGGGAGAGGCAGCTGAACCAGAGCTTCCGCTCCATCTTCAGAGACTTCCAGCAGTGGCTGGTCAACGCCAAGATCATCACAGCAAAGTGCTTTGATGAGCCCCAAAATGTCAGCGAGGCGTCTTCAAGCCTGCAGAAAATTCAGGTAGGTCAGCCTGGATCTCCTCATTCAGACCTTCTCTGTGTGTGACCATTGTCCCTGTGAATGGCGTCCTCCCATCAGGAGTTCCTGAGTCAGAAAGACGCAGGTGAGTCGAAGCTGAACTCTGTGCTCGTGAGCGCAGAGCGGTTGTTTGGCATCGCAACCAAAGACACCAGTGATGCAGTCCAAGCTAAATGCAGCGTCGCCAGAGAAGACTGGAAGAACTTCCTGTCCACCCTTCACCACAGGGAGGCAGGTCTGCAGGTGAGTGTGTGCATATTCACCAGGAACGCTCTGGTGCTGACCCGTTAGGAACATCTCACTGTGGTTGTTCTCTGCCAGAACCTTCTGTCTCAAATGAAGGACTTTGAGACGAATGCAGAGCCTCTGCAGCAGAAGCTGAATGCCACAGAGCTGGTGGTGCAGGAGAGCAACAGCAGACTGCATGATCTCACTGCAAAGAGGGTGGAGCTTCAAAAGCTTCAGGTACAAAGAATCCATCTGATTCCACCTGGTTCCTTCTGATTCCAGCTCTATCAGAACATGCAGCTCCTCCTATTGCTTCAGCTAACAGTTTAAGCTCTGCTTTGCTAAACTCCTGCCTATCTGGCTGCAGTGCGTCACCTGTCTACCTGCGTGTCTCTGTCATAACCTGCTTGTGCCCATCCAGTCTGTGCTGGAGGACTTGGCCTCTCTGGAGATTCAGCTTTGCAAGCTGAAAGAGAAGGCCCGGCTGCTGTTGGACGAGTATGCGGCCGGGAAGGGCTTTGTACACCGTGTTTCCCAGCTCTCTGCTCAGCTCCTAGCTTTAACCAACCTGACCAAGGTACGGTACTGCCCACAACACCAGCTTTTATTGTGAAGGTCCAGGAACATTCTCTTTTTCTGCTTTTAACGTCTGCTTTTCTTGCCAACTTCCTGTTTGTTGTAAAATGTTCTGCTTTTGACTCAAATGTGTGGAAAGTCCCTTTGTGTTCACCTTGCTGAAGAACCTTCATGATGGATCTACAAACATGTTCATGATTCAGAATTGTATCTTCACCAGTGTTTGCTGGCGCCATGGCTGCATTGTTAGCCTGGAAGCTGCCAGCTGGAGAGGGTGTGTGGTTGTGTTTCTGTAATGTTTGGCTCTAATCTGAACGGATTTGTTGAATTTTGAGGATGTGGACTCTTGTTAAAGTGAAACTGCCATCGTGAATCATTCCTGGTAAGTCAGAAGCTTCTGAACAAGTTTGAAAATGCGTCTTTGCCATGGTGATGCCCTTTCCTTAGCTCTGTAGCGGGGTCATGTGCTTTGTCCCAGAAGCCCTGGATCCAGATCAGGAGCTGAGACTCCGTCATCTTTCTCACTCACGTTATTTTTAAATGAAGTGTTTGTTACATACAAACTAACATAGCCTCAGAGATGTGTACAAAGTTACTTATGCACTTGCGTAAGAGAGGCAAGATAAACTCGATCAGGAGTTTTTGAAGTTCTTTCCACCTCATTCCAGTCTGCTCGTTTCCAGATGAGGGAGAAATGGTTACCAGGTATTTGGAAAAAGTGGTTGTGAGCAGGTCCTTAAGGGTTGATGATGGATCTGTTTTGGTTGATGTTCTCTACGTCTCACACCGTCTAACTACTGCTGGTGAGGTGGAAGGAGGGAGAATGGATCATCCTGCCTGGTTCCTGTTGGAAGTCTGTTCCTTTGTTCTGTCTGATGTAATGTCCTGTTCCACTCAATGAAAGGTTCTCCAAAGCCCAAGTTCTGAAAGACAGCAAACAGAAGCTTCCAGTTCATCTAATGAGAGGATGAAGCACTCCGGATTTCTGATCTGTTATAGTGGACAGTCAGTAAACATTATGGTTGAGCGTCTCCTTTAATAATCCAGATTGATCAGGATAATCTATGGGAGGAACTGTCTGATCTCCAGGAAAACTGAAGGTCTGCTTTCATTAAGGAGATGAGACAGAACAGAAGGAACTTTGACAGACAGAACCATGTTGGGGGAGTTCATGTTAGTCGCTCCTGATTGGTTTTGATGAATACATTTTACCCATCAGTCTTTGGAGGATGATGCAGCTCCTCCTGAAGGTGGCGCTGTCCACGCTGACTGTTTTACCTTGCAGTGATTAGATGAAAGTGAAGCAGCAGCTCTACTCTGGTTGCCATGGTAACTTCTTCTGAGTTGGAGTGAGTTTTTGTTCTAGTGAACTGATCTGATGACTTTACTCTGATTTGAAGGAGCGGACTTTCAGAAGAACCTTTTTCTGTTTTTCCTACAAGAGTTCTGGTTGTTCTGTTCTGCATTCAGGGGGAACTTTGCTTCACTGAAGATCTATTTTTCAAAATCTGACAAATGTTCTTATTATGATGGAGTTCTGTTTGTGGTTTGCTAAATTGTGGTGCCGTTCTGCAGGAGAAGACCTCCCGGATCGACCGGATTGTAGCTGAACATCAGCTTTTCTCCCAGGGGTTGAAGGAGCTTCAGAACTGGGTGGTGGACACCAGCCACATGCTTCAGACCTACTGCGCCCCCACCGCTGACAAAAGTGTTCTTGACAGCAGGATGATCAAGCTGGAGGTACAGCAGGTTTCTATGAACCTCCACAGCAAAGCCGAGCGGCTCTGAAAGGGTTTGTCGCTCCAGGCTCTGCTGACGGCCCGTCAGGAGAAGGAGATCCAGCTGAAGATGCTGATCACGAGAGGGGAATCGGTCCAGAGGAACACCTCTGCAGAGGGGGTTCCTGCCCTCCAAGCACAGGTCCAGGAGTTGAAGGACTCCTGGGATGCTCTCCACTCTGCGTCTATTCTCTGCAAAAGGTTTGTTCTTGACGATGCATGCTCCAGTGCAGCAGCTGCAGATTTAACACCTTCACTGTAAACCTGCAGCCGGCTGGAGAGCGCTCTGTCCCAGTGGACCAGTTACCAGGAGGACGTACGGCAGTTCACCTCCTGGACTGAGCGCATGGAGGAGAACCTGGATGCCATTGGCAAACCCTGTCCAGAGATGAGGGACAAGTCTGCTCATCTCAGCAAAGCAAAGGTGTGTCCCTCCCCTCTGCCCCCCTCCCCCATTACTACCTGGAACTTCTGTGCTTCATGTAAAGAGGCTGTTGCTCCTCTCAGCTGCTGTTGGAGGAGGTGCTCGGCCATAAACCCCTGCTGGAAACAATCGCCGCCAAGAGCGCCGGCATCAGCGAGGACTACGTGACTCAGCTGGAGCTGCAGGAACTTCAGGAGCACTACAACGCCATCAAAGACAGAGCTTTGGTAGGAATCAACGCCCGGCACTCACAGCAAAACATGGAACCACAAACAGGTCCTGAAGCTTGAAGAACATGTGTGCCTCCTCAGAGGGTGTTCAGCAGAGCGGAGGAGCTGCTGAAGGTCCATCAGGAGTATCAGCGCGGCCTCCACGCTTTTCAAGACTGGCTGGAACATCAGCAGGAAACGCTGGGCTGCTACACCCAGCTAGAAGGAGACGTGGACACGCTGGAGGAGACGCTGCAGAAGCTGCAGGTCTGCAAACGTCTGGTTCTTCTGCTGGCAAAGGTTCAGCATCTGCAGCTGATTCCTGCGGCGACGCAACCTTTCAAACTTTGATCAGTTCAAACATCCAGTGGCACAAAGAAATGTTCAGTAACAATTCTTTTCTCGTATTTTTGCTGTTCATTTAATATTTTAAATATCAAAAAACACTACAAATTTGAAAAACTCTTGAAATGTGTAAAAATCCACTAATGTGGCGTTTCTGTGTTTTAGTTTTTTGTTCTGAAGTTCCAGCGAACAAAACGTTCCTTTGCAGCTCTTCCTGATCCAACACGGATCTGCTGTTGATCTGTGGAAGACAAGGAGCTGTTTGACGTTCCTCTGGTGGAGCTTTTGCAGGACAGGCCACATTTTAGCTTTTGTTCAGGGTTCCACTTAGAATTCTGCCGTAAATGTACATGAACTTTAGGTTTTCATTTACTTTAAGTTCAGATCAGTTTTAGTTTGGTTTTACATTTCAATGTAAATCAGTTTTATTCATTTATTTTTTTTACTGAACTTTTGGACCTTCAGCATTGGTCCAGAACATCCAGGGTTCTGATCCAGTCGTTTTGAGCGTTCTGTCACTCTTTAAGCATCTGCAGCTTCACAGGAAATGCTTCTGAACGTGAGGCGGTCTCCCCGCAGGAGCTGCAGCTGCTCTGCACCGAGGGCCAGGCTTTGCTCAACACCGTTCTGCTCAGTCGGGAACTGGTGGTGCCTTCAGGCGCGCCTCAGACGGATGACAGAGCTCTGGAGAGCCTTCAGCAGGAGTGGAGGCTGTACCAGGCCCGCCTGGCCGAGACTCGCGCTCTGCTCAACAGCACTCTGGCCAGACTGAGGCAGATGGAGCAGAAGTTCCAGCGCCTGGACAGCTGGCTGAAGGGTATGGAGACCAAAGCAGACGTGCGCAGCCACCGCAGATCTGAGCGTGCTACCAAAGAGGCTCAGCTGCAGATGATCAAGGTTCATCTTGAGACGACGTGACGCACATTTCTAGCTGCTCTGATGGTTCTCAGAAACATCTGTGCTTGCCTCCTCAGAGCTGGCAGGAGGAGGTGCTGGTTTATCAGGAGGAGATGGAGGGCCTCACTCTGCTGGCTCAGCAGGTTTTGGATGAGACGCACATCAGCAGCCGGATCAGTACCAGAGCCACTCAGATCACAACGCGCTACCACGCTTTGGTCCTGCATCTACTGGTAACAGCACTGCTGAGCGTGCAGCGCTCTGGGGTTTGAGCACCCACTTGACCTTTGAACTTAGGGTTCAAGAGACTGATGTATAGACAGCACTAACATCAGTCTGGTTAATAATCCCAGCATCCCAGCCACACACTCGCTGTGGTCCCACTGTTCACATGAAACATACAGCCAATGACTGTGTGCTTTTGAATGAGGTTACCATGGAAACAGGAAGAGATCTAAACGTTTTCTCCAATGAGTTAGTATAAATCGGTGTAAAATCTGCTTCCATAGAAATGGCTGTCAGATCCCGCCTCCAGCTGCCCCCTCCTGACATGTCCTCATAAGGTTGAAGCTGCACATGTGATGGACACCTGAGCTCTCTGACTCTTCAGACTCTCAAGCAAATAATCTGCGGTTCATGCAGAAGTATCTACCGTCTTTTCTCCAGACACTGGTCCTGTCTGGACTCTGTAGCCTGCAGACAATCTCTGCTGAATTTTATGATGAGGATGAGCTTTAGCAAACCAAGAACCAGAGAACTTTGACGAAGCTAAAGTCTGCTGTTTGTTTGCTGTAGGAGACCATCCAGCAGCTGCAGGAGGAGCTGTCCTGCATGGAGGAAGCTCAGTCTGCCTCCTCCACCTTCTCCGACTGGCTCAGTGCAGCGCTGAGCAGCTTCAGCTCTGCAGCTTCCAAGGTTGAGGTGGTGGACCGCCTTGCCATGGAGAGAAAGATGAAGAAACTGGAGGTTTGTCTGAGGAACCTCCCCCCCGACTCAGGAGAAGAGCTGTTGTTCAACAGCTGGTGTGCTTCCAGGCTCTGCAGGCGGACATGGAGCAGGGCCACGCCTTCCTGAAGGCTCTGAGGGAGCGGGCGGAGCGCACCATGCTGTTTTTGGAGGGGCCGGAGGCAGAGCAGCTGAAGGAGGAGGTGGATGCCCATGTGCTGCAGCTGCAGAAGCTGCAGGGAGCTCTGCGCTCAGAGCACTGCGCCCTGGAGAAGTGCATCTGTCTCTCCAAAGACTTCATGGAGAAGCACAAGGCCCAGGCTCAGTGGGTGAAGGAGACCAGAAACCTTCTAGCATCGAGTGTGGAGCCCAAAGCCGAACTCTATCAGAAAAAGGCTCAGCTGGCAAAGTACAAGGTGAGCCACTAAGCAGACGCCATTTTGACACAAGGGTTGGGTGTGACTCCTGTGTGTTTACAGACCATCCAGCAGGTGGTGCTGTCCCAGGAGTCCACAGTGAAGTGTGTCTTCAACAAAGGAGAGGCTCTGCTGGAGGTCATCAGTGACCCCTCTGTGAGCGACAGCATGGAGAGGCTGCAGGCAGACTACCAGGAGCTCTGCACCACAGCTCAGGTAGGAGGCCACTCCACCAAGCCCCAAACTCCACCTGTGCAGCTCCTGACATGACATGTGGTTGAATGGGTCACAGACACAGGTGGAGAGCCTGGTGGAGTGGGTCGAGGAGCATGAGGACTACAACACTGAGCTGCAGGAGGCTGAGAAGTGGCTCCTGCAGATGTCCAGCCGGCTGGTGACCTCTGACTCCATGCAGACCGGTAGCATGGAGACCACCACGCAGCAGCTAGCCAGACACAAGGTGGTGCAACCAGCGCCTCCTTCATTTGCCTACAACCAGGTTTTACTCACCTGAACAGAAAAGAAAGCACCACTTAACATCCCAACAGAACAAATGTTCACGTTTTACACATTTTCAGCTTCTCACTTCAGTGAGAAGCTGCTGCAGGTCCCAGAACGGTTACCATGGTTACTGTGGAGGAGCATCTTCACTTTTTTTGGTAGTGATGTCTGAACATTGAGTTTCTGCAGTTTTGGTGAAGACTGAGACTCTCAGAGACTCCGCCCCTCTGAGACCCCCCTTGGTGTTAGGGGCCTGATACCACCTTCCTTAGATGTTCTGGCAGCTGAATCTGCTGAACAATCTTCTGATTCCTGCAGCAGCTCTCTGAAACATTTCCTGTTATTGCTGTTCACTCTTTGTTTGCATGTTTTTTAGCTTGGACGCCTTTTTATTTCTGTATCTTGAATGACTTTAAGGCTGTAATGGAAGAGATCTCCAGCTTTGAGGAGCGTCTCACCAACTTGAAGCAGAAAGGAGAAAGTCTCATCCTCAGCTGTTCAGACCAAGACCAGGCCAAGATCAGCCAGCAGGTCCAGACGCAGCTGCAGGGAACGCGAGACAGCTACTCTGCTGTGTGCAGCACGGCGCAGCGGGTCAGTCACCAACCATCCCTGACCTGAAAGCCCCAACCTGCTGCTTAGCTTCTCCATGTCTCCGCAGATCTACCAGAGTCTGGACCGGGAGCTGCAGAAGCACGTCAGTCATCAGGACTCACTGCAGCAGTGTCAGGCCTGGCTCTGCGGCGTGCAGGAGGAGCTGCAGCTGCGGCATCAGGAGCCATCCGGTTTGCAGGAGGCACTCAAGCAGGTCAGCCCCCTTTCTGCTGCTCTGAACGGGGCTTCCATAGTTTGGAGATGAAGAGTGTTTGCTGTACAGGTGAAGCAATACCGGGCCCTCCAGGAGCAGGCCAGCACCTACCTGGACCTGGTCTGCTCCGTGTGTGACCTGACGGACGAGACGGTGAGAAGAGCTGCAGCTCAGGTCCAGCAGGTCAAACTCACGGTGAGTTCTTGTGACCCCCAACCACACCCCCAGCCTTATGGAGCTTCTCTGAGCAGAATGCCCAAGTATAATGACCCCCCACACAGGGCAGGGACTCACATCAAGATAGAGAGCATCTTCATCACTGTGATGACTGTGGTCCAACCTGACCTACCTTCATCATTCAGTGTGGATTTAAGGTCCTGCTGCTCTGAAGGCTTTTGTTCTGCAGCAGAGGCAGGTCTTACTGTGTCCTCTCTGCAGATAGAAGAGCGGATGTCCACCACCCAGGAGCTCTCAGAGGGCTGGAGGGAACTGAAGGAGCAAAAACAGGATCTGAGCAGCTTCTTCCAGGACACGGAGCAGCAGCTCCTCAGTCTGTGCCGGAGGCCGGCAGAGCTGGAGATGAAGATTGCTCAAAACGTGCTCGCTCAAGCTGAGGTTGGTTCCATCACAACTACCAGCAGATCCTGCAAAGTTCTGCTGCTTCAGAAAGCCGTTTCTGTTCCTTCAGGAGTGCTGCCTGCAGCTCCAGACCAAGCAGAACCTCTTCACCAAAATAATAGAGACTGTGAGCAGACTGACCGGAGACCAGACCTCCTCAGAACACACAGATCTGGACCGGCTGAGCCATTCCTGGGTGGATCTGTGTCACCAGGCTGAGAAACTGCAGGCGCAGAAGGAGGAGGACCTGCAGAGCTCCGGGGAGTACCATGCCTGCATTGCTGCTGTGGAGGCGCTGTTCGAGCAGGTGTCTGGAGTATGGGACAACCTGGCCAGGTGAGTCTGAGCCCACAGAGAAGCATCCAAAGCCGAGGAGCATCTCCTCATTCTGTCTGTTTGTGGTGCAGAACGGATGCAGAAAGTTCGTCCCAGCACCTGGAGGCTCTGAGGAAACTAGCAGGAACTCTGGAGAAGCAGAAAGCCGTCCTGGACGAGCTGAAGGAGCAGAAGCAGAAGGTCATCCAGCACCTGAACCTGGATGACAAGGAGCTTGTGAAGGAGCAAGTCAGCCACTTTGAACAGCGCTGGGCTCAGATGCAGAACCTGATCCAGAGGAAAGTCCGGGACTCTGTGGTGACCCTGGAGGACATGAGTCAGGTGGAGACCCGGCTGAGGGAGGCCCGGGATTGGGCAGAGGAGCAGAAGCCTGCTCTGTCTGAGGCAATGAAGATGAGTCCTCCTCCGGAGCTGGCTCAGAGCTTCCTGTTTGACCACCTGAGCATCTGCAGCGAGCTGGAAGCCAAGCAGCTCCTCCTGGCCCAGGCTGTGGCCGACGCTGACCGGGTTCTGCCGCGGCTGGGTCTCAGAGAGCGGCACAACCTGCAGCAGATGATTGTGGACACGCAGGCAGAGGTGGAGGCTCTGAGCGTGAAGGTGGTGCAGCGCAGGAAACACCTGAGCAAGGCCTTCACAGAGAGGACGCAGTTCCTGATGGCCGTGGGTCAGTCCATCTCCTGGGTCCAGCAGAACGAGAAGAAGGCCCAGGAAGAGGAGCACATCGCTCTGCTGCCTGAAGACATGTCCAAGCAGGTCCGGTCCTGCCGGAACATCCAGAGTAGCCTGAAGGCCTATCGGAGCGAGCTCACCTCCCTGTGGTCTCAGGGCCGAGACCTGATGAGGGAGGCCAGTGAGGAGGAGAGGAGCGAGCTCCTGGCCAAACTGCAGGAGCTGCAGAACATCTTTGACAGGACGCTCCACAGGTGTGGTCAGAAACTGCAGGAGCTGGAAAAGGTTTTGGTCTCCAGGAAGTATTTTAAAACGGATCTGGAGAAGATCTGCCTGTGGCTGAAACAAGCTGACATCGTGACTTTCCCTGAAATCAACCTGATGGTTGGAGGAGCTGAGCTGGAGGTCCAGCTGCACAAGTACGAGCAGATCATCGAGCAGGCCGTGGAGTATGAGAATCTGCTCCTCGCGGTGCAGAGAGCAGGGCAGGAGGTGCTGCCCACTCTGAACGAGGTAGACCACTGCTACCTGGATGAGAAGCTCAACTCCCTCCCGCAGCAGTACAACAGCATCCTGGCTCTAGCCAAGGTGAAGCGGGAGAAGATCCAGCAGGCCATCCTCACCAGGAGGGAGTACTCCTCCTTCATAGACGTCACCCACAAAGCCCTGAAGGAGCTGGAGGAGCAGTTCAGCAGCCTGGGGACGCAGCCTGTGGGCCTGGAGACCAAGGAGGTGCTGAGCCTTCAGAGCCAGTACAAAGCCATCTTGGTGGACCTCAGCACTCTGGGTCTGGCTGTGAGTGAGCTGAACCAGAAGAAAGAAGGCTTCCGCAGCACAGGGCAGCCGTGGCGCCCCGAGGAGATGACCCAGCTGGTGAGCCTCTACAACGGCCTGAAGAGGCTGGTGGAGCAGAAAGTGGAGCATTTGGACGAGACCTTGGAGTCCTTTGAGGACCATAAGGCCATGGCCATGCAGGTGGACTCTGAGCTGAGAGCCACCAAGGAGCAGCTGGACAGAGTCAACACGGAGACGCAGTCTGCCGAAGAGCGGCTGAAGAACTACCACACCCTCGCAGGGAGTTTGCAGAGCGCCAACTCCCACCTGTCCAGGCTCATGGAGCAGATGAACAGCCTGGCCCCCCGCGTGGACCGAGCCGCCCACGACGCCTCCAAAGAGCAGGTGGTGCTATGGCAGGAGGAGCTGCGCTCGCTGCAGGCCGCCGTGGGCGAGCTGATCGAAGAGTGTGAGAACCGCTTCGTCCACAGCAAAGACTTCCAGACAGAGATGGAGAAGACCCTGGAGTGGCTGCAGCAGATCCGCCGTGAGCTGGACTGTGCCGTCATCGTGGACGTCCGCGTGGAGAAGGTCCAGGAGGAGATCAGGAAGCAGCAGATCATGCAGGAGGAGGTGCAGTCCAGGCTCCGCATCGTGGCCGCCCTCAGCAGCCGCGAAAAGCAGAAGTACACGAGCGCCAATGAGCTGGTCCCCCCCCACGTGAACCGCCGGCTAGAGGAGATGACCAAGCTGCAGGCCGACGTCCAGAGAGCGCTGAGTGCCAAACAGGTGAGGGGGCGGGGCCATTAAAACCTGCAGAAAAGATCTTTCTCAACTAATGTCATTTCGAATGTCGGAGGCTGAGAAGAGATGTTCCGTGCATGACCCGTGCATGACCCACGGTCAGGGTGGAGGTTCCCTAAGATGAAATGTTTAGGAGCAGAAGATCATCTGGTTTATCTTCTGCTCTGACCAGACTATAAAAGAAGATCAGACCACACAAATGAATGTCCACTGTGTCCTGATTCGATCACGGGTTTCAAACCCCAGACCTCAAACTAACCTGCCATCAAAGCTCCTTATTGGATCAGGTGACCAGCAGCAGATAAGGACCGGCATCCTTCAGGTTTCCCTGCAGATCCTCGAGGCCTGAGACCCCTGATTTAGGGGTTCAATGTGTGTATAAGCTCTGCCTCCACCTGGGTCATCTGGAGCTTGGAGGCTGTGTGTTTCTGTGAAGCCTCAAAGCTTCACTTTCTATCATGTATTGAAATGCTTGTGGCTGTGAGCCCCTTCAGACGGCTGACTGGTATCTTCTCTTGTCTGTAGATCACTCTGGAGGAAGCTCTGCTGCTGTGTCAGAAGTACCACTTCAGGATGCAGGCCGCCTGCGAGTGGCTGGAGGACGCCGTGTCCTTTCTCCAGCAGGCCAGCCTGGGGGTGGACGTGGAGAACCACGAGGAGTGTCTGCGGCAGCAGGCAGACATTGTGGCCACAGAGCAGGAGTTCCTCATCCACCTGGAGGAGCTGCAGGGCCTCCTCCCCAAGCTGGAGACTCTGGTCAACCCCACGGCTAAGGAGCAGCTCAGAGTAAGCGTGGAGTCCGCACAGCAGAGGGGCGTGGAGGTTCGAGACCAACTGCAGTGCCACAAGGACGTCCTGGACAGGTCTGGTTCTATTCAGTGTCAGGACTCCTCCCTTTTCTAGAAATCTTTTCTTTCGATGAGACTGCAGAGAAGACATGTTGTAGAAAGGTGGCTGTGCGAGAGCGTCTAGATAATTAACGTCATGTACAAGGATAAAACGCAGACCTGCAGCAGCTGAATGCAGACAGAACACCTGCGTCTGGATCCCTGGGGGGGCGGTCTCTGCTCAGATGTGTGTCTTCTTTCAGCTGCGTGGCTCAGTGGACGTCCTTCCAGGAGGCGCGGCAGACCGTCATCGAGCTGATGAACGAGGCAGAGAAGAAGCTGACTCAGTTTTCCACGGCCAAGGCGGCTACCAGCCAGGAAGCAGAGGACCGCCTGCGCAGCCACAGGGTAGGAGGAGGACCTCCAGCATGGATCCGGTCTTCCTGTGTGCTTTGAGTTTGACCGTTGCTACTGCTCCTCAGACCCTGGTGTCACTGGTGAGCGGCTTTCAGGAAAAGCTCAGCGGTCTGGAGGAACAAGCGGCTCAGCTGGAGCTGGTAGGAAGTGATGCCAGCAAGGCCACCATCAGCCGCTCTATGACCACGGTGTGGCAGCGCTGGACGCGGCTCCGCAGCGTGGCACGAGGGCAGGAGAGAGTACTGGAAGACACCGCCCAGGAGTGGGGCACCTTCAGGGAGAAGGTACACCGAACAGAGGGCCTGTGGAGGTGGAGCAGAGCTGGACTCTTTCTGAGGGTTTCACTTTGTTGCAGATGCTGAAGGTGAGGAGCGTCTCAGATGATCTTCAGAGCCGGTTCCCCGACAGCGCCGTGGAGAAGGCCTCCAAAGCTACTCTGCAGTCTCTGCTGGACCAGCATGACCTGCTGAGCCAGGACCTAGAGCGAGAGCTGTCCGCACTCGTGCTGCTGCGGCAGTACGCCCTCAGTCTGCTGCACGCCGTGGAGGTGCCTTCACCCACAAACGACCACGAGGAGCTGCCCAGCCTCAAGGAGATCCGAGCGGTTCAGGACCACATGGAGAGGTAATGAAGATCTCCTTCTGGGTCGTGAGTCCAGAGCAGCTGAACAAGTAGGAGGGTCAGGGTCAGCAGGTTAAAGTCTGCAGTCTGTGAGACAAAGACGGTTCCTGAGCCCTGAACTGAAGATGGAACCTGTGGAACATGGAACATGTGTCAAAATGTCCGTAGGCAAGACAATGAACCCCACATTGGCTCTGATGGAACCTGGTTTATGTGAGAGGTCTTCTTTAAGTCAGTGTTAGATCAAGTGGTTTAAAAAGGGGCCAGGCCACCGAGGTCACTGAGAGGCCACTGAGGTCACCGAGGTCACCAAGGTCACTGAGGTCATTGAGGTCACTGAGGCCAACAAGGTCACTGAGGCCACCGAGTTCACTGAGGTAATTGAGGTCACTGAGGTCATTGAGGTCACTGAGGTCATTGAGGTCATTGAGGTCTCTGAGGTCATTGAGGTCATTGAGGTCACTGAGGTCATTGAGGTCATTGAGGTCACTGAGGTCATTGAGGTCTCTGAGGTCACTGAGGTCATTGAGGTCACTGAGATCATTGAGGTCACTGAGGTCTCTGAGATCATTGAGGTCACTGAGAGGCCACTGAGGTCACCAAGGTCACCGAGGTCATTGAGGTCACTGAGGTCACTGAGGTCACTGAGGCCACCGAGGTCATTGAGGTCACTGAGGTCATTGAGGTCATTGAGGTCTCTGAGGTCATTGAGGTCACTGAGGTCATTGAGGTCACTGAGGTCTCTGAGGTCATTGAGGTCCCTGAGGTCACCGAGGTCACTGAGGTCATTGAGTTCACTGAGATTACCAAAGTGGGTGTCAGGAATTTTATTGTTCTTTTAAACCAAATGAAGCTCACTCAGTCAGAACCTTAAAGCAGCCAGAACGCGTTGGCATGCGACAAAGAGTCGGTGTCTGTAGAATTTTCAGGCTTCAGGACAGAGGAAGATCTTTCTCAAAACTTTGGACCAAACACTGAGGGGGTAAAGCTAATACACAAACTGGATCCCTGTGGTATTCCACAGAAGCAGACACTGGACAGAATCTGCTTCTCAGATGAAGCCCAATGACTAAAGCTGCCCCAGATTTCATGTTTTCTGTCATTTCAGGAAGAAACTTTAAAGGAAAATTGGATCTTTTGATCTTTTTGCCGGCAGCCTCCTGACTCAGTCCAGAACCAAGCGGGCTCAGGTGGCTCAGGAGCTCCGAGAAAGAGAAGAAGTGGAAAAGGAACTGAGTGTTGTGAAAGTCTGGATCCAGGAAAGCAGGGAGCTGCTCCTCAACCCCACACAGGACATTGATTCTTTGCTGCACGAGCTGGAGGTCAGTCTTCACATCTGGAAAGACTTCTTCCATCAGGTTCTGTGTTGAAACGGTCTCCTCGCTGTGTTCAGGTCCTACATGAGGAGGTCATCACCTTCCGTCAGAACGTGGAGAAGTTAGCAGAGCAGCAGCAAAGCAAGTATCTGGACCTGTACACCATCCTTCCCTCAGAGATCTCCATGCAGCTGGCAGAGGTCTCTCTGGCTTTAGCTGCTATTGAAGATCAGGTACGCCGACCTCCATCCTCTCAGCAGGTCAGAGGGGAACCTCCAGGCTGATGCTGTCCTTCACGCTCCTCCAGGTTCTCTCCAAAGAAAGGGAGATCCAGAAGACCAGAGTAATCAAGGAGGACTTCAGCTCCAAAATCCAGGACATGTCGGAAAAACTCAAAACAATTTCGAGCAAATTCAACGAGAAATCTCCAGATGTGGAGCACGCCAAAGAGGAGGTCAAGGTGGGTGGCTGTCTGTGAGAGGCTGCTGGTCCAGCAGCTGTGAAGGCCTGCTTTCTTCTCCCCTCAGAGACTGTTTGAAGACCTGGACCACTGCGGCAGCACGCTCTCTGAGCTGGACGCCTCCCTGCAGGACTTCAGCCACAGGAACCCGCTGCTTGCCAAGCAGCTGAGTGAAGCTGTGAGCAAACTGTCGGAGATGCACCACCACAGTAGCCGCCTCGCAGACTGCAGGAACAACTGGCTGAAGAAGGTTTGCTGTCCTTCAGCTCTGCTGCATGACCTCAGAGCTGCACCTGAAGCTCCGTCTCCTGTCTGCAGGCTGTCTGCTATCTGGACGAGTACAACGAGATGCTGGACTTCATTGTCAGGTGGTCAGACAAAGCCCGGAGCCTGGTGAGGGCAAACATCATCTGGAACTCCTCTGTCCACCTGCAGGAACAGATCCGGATCCACCAGGTGGGTCTGTGTGGCCCGATGCCGTTCGCTGCCTACAGGAGCTGCTCTGGAACTGTCTCCGTCTGTTTGCAGACGGTCCTCCGGGAGTCCCGGGAGCTCCATGGAGACCTGGAGTCCATGGCAGAGAAGGTGGAGCTTCTGTCCGAGGTGCTGCAAGTTCAGTCGCTGAGTCAGCAGGTTTGTGAGCTCAGTCGGCACGCTGATGAGCTTCAGCAGAGCATCAAGATGCAGCTGCAGAGCCTCCAGGACGCTAACAAGGTGAGGAGACTCAGACTGGGAATGTTTTTAGGTCTAAAGCAACATCTGAGTGACTGTTGTGTCTTCAGAGCATGGAAGCTCTTGAGCGAGAAGTCAAGGCTCTCCATGTTGCTCTGGAGCAGCTCCAGGCCATGCTGACCTCCCCAGAACTGGCCCAACAGAGCCTGAAAGAGCAGCTGCTCCAGAGACAGGTGAGCGTGTGGACTGAAGGTTGTGGAGCCGTTGGTTTGAGCAGCAGTGTAACTTTCGGGGGGGCTCTGCAGCGTCTGCTGGCAGACATGGAAGGCCTGAAGGTTCAGGTCCAGGCGGTGCAGCGGTGTCAGAGCGCTCTGCAGGTCCCTGAAGATGTCATGCCCAGCCTGGCCATCTGCCGCACGGCGCTGCGCCTGCAACACGAAGCCAGCCAGCTGCAGCACGTGACCATACAGCAGTGCAACATCCTACAGGTGACGTGGGGGGGGGTGTTCAAGGGTTTCTGCTTCTGACAAGCTGTGTGTTGGGATGAGACCAGAGGAATGACCTTAACATCTGCTGTTTTGAGTTTCCAAACTATTTTTGATTGCCATGGAAACACAGAATCATGTTGACACAGCGCCCCCCACAGGAGGCCGTGGTTCAGTACGAACAGTACGAACAGGAAGTCAGAGAGCTGCAGGGTCTGATTGAGGAGGCGCACCAGGTCATCCAGGACCGCCCCGTCCCCAGCAGCAACATCCAGGAGCTGCAGGCGCAGATCCTGCACCATGAGGTACACGCCCCTCCCCCAACATGTCTGCACCGGACCGCCTGAAGACGCGTCGGTTTCTGTTTGCTCTGCAGGAACTTGCCCGGAAGATCAAGGGTTACCAGGAGCAAATCACCTCCCTGAACTCCAAATGCAAGATGTTGGCGGTGAAGGCCAAACACGCCGCCATGCTGCTGACCGTCAGTGACGCACACGGGCTTCCTGCCGAGCTGCAGGACAAGGTGGGGGGGGAGGTCAGAAAATCTGCCATCACAGTAAGAAACCCTGAACCTGCTCTTCCAACAAACTTGTTCTGGACCTTCTTTGAACCAGCTAACCTGTGACCCCACCCCCGTCTGCTCTCAGATGACGGCGGGCCGCTGTCACGCTCTGCTCTCTCCGGTTAGCGAGGAGTCTGGGGAGGAGGGACCCAGTAGTGAGGTCTGCTCCCCTTCTCCGGTCACTCCCCCTCAGGCTGCGGACTCAAAGGTAACCCACCCCCACCCTGCTCAGGTGGTTTTAGTCAAAACACTTTGTGCCTCAGCGGTCAGGTTGCTGTGGCGATCTGGAAACACGAATTATTGTCCAGCTTTTCTGCAGACCTCCAGCTCAGTGTGAGGCACGGTAGTGGAAGGCTGATAATCAGGGCTGCTTCTTCTGCATAACAAATCAAACTCAAAGAGTGTTTTTACCCTCTCAAACAAAAAATGTGTTAGAATGCTTTTAATAGCTGCAATAGAAATGGATGAAGTTCAGAGTCAGCAGGTTTCTGCTGAAGCATCTGCAGTTAATCTTCTCTGTGAGGAAGACTCAAAGGGTATTTGATAGGGTCAAGAGGTAAACCAGAGAGGATCACAGGATGTAGATCTGCTAGACCCATCGGCAATGTGGAGTTCAGTGTCTTCCCCAAAGACAGGCGGGAATCAAACCTGCAATCTTCCGATCAGAGTTCGACCGCCCTACCTCTGCCGCTCCCTCTGAAACTACAATGATTTACCTGGGGGGGATTGATGGAGCTCCAACTCATTGAAAGTGGAGCAGACACTAACTCCTCTTTTAAAGTTCAAATGACAGCTAAAGTCGGAGGGTTGATTCCTCTGCAGAAAATGATGGCTGTGAGCAAGGTCAATGTCCTGCTGAGGAGCTACTGAACTTCTAAGGTGGAATCTCATCTGTGTTTCTGCAGAAGGAGCTGGGCACACTCACACAAGCTGAGATCCAGGAGCTGTACGACCCCACCTTAGAGTCTGTGGCCCACCTGGATGACCTGCAGCGCTCATGGGAATCTCTGAAGAACGTGGTGGGTGTCAGAATGATCCTGATGGCTGAGAAGCTCCTGGTGATGCAGGTTATAGCATCTGACTTCCTCTTCTGCAGATCAGCGAGAAGCAGAGATCTTTGTACGAAGCTCTGGAGAAGCATCAGCAGTATCAGTGCTCTCTTCAGTCCATCTCCTCAAAGATGGAGACGCTGGAGGAAAAACTCAGCGAGCCCCTGGAGCTTCAGAAGAGTCCAGAGAGTCACATGAAGGTACACCAGGTGAGTCCATAAAGTCCACTGATCTTCTCAGACACTCTGCCCAGCCTGACCCCCTCCCCCGTGTTCAGTGTCTGCTGACGGAGATCCAGGATGTTCAGGAGGAGATGGAGAAGCTGCAGAGCAGCTTCACGCACGATCCGTCTCTTGATGTGGACTCAGATGTGTCTGAGCAGCTGGCCATGCAGTCCTCACTGTCTGTGCTAGGGGAGAGGCTGTCCACCATCCACATGAAGGCCTCAGGGAAGCACCAGCAGCTGGAGGTGCTGTACCCCACTGCAGAATGGCGCCACAGCAACCTTCAGGTGGAGCTTCATTGCTGTGTTTGTTTACTGCAGGAGCACCTGAGTGAGCGGCGGGAACTTCAGCATCAGGAAAGCATCCTGCAGGCTTACTGGCTCCAAGCAGAGGAGCTGCAGGACTGGCTGAGTGAAATGCAGCAGGGCACCGCCCTCATCCTGCTGCCCCACACTACAGGGGAGGTGAAGGAGCAGCTGTCACAGTGTCAGGTAAGAGCCTCCCCCAGACAAGCTTCAGATCCGCAAGTGTAGCTGCAGGTGCAGCTCTGCAGGTGCAGTTCTGCAGGTGCAGCTCTGCGGGTGCAGCTCTGCAAGTGCAGTTCTGCGGGTGCAGCTCTGCAAGTGCAGCTCTGCAAGTGCAGCTCTGCAGGTGAAGCTCTGAGATTTCTCTTCATCTGTTAACTAATCTCCAGAATATTCTACAGATTACAGAATCTGTTTATGGTTGGGGGCTTGTTACAGTCAGAGTTTTCCAGGGGGGTAAACAGGAGCATTAGTGGGGTTAGAGGGGTATTCTAGTGGCTGTTAAAGGGACTTGCCTTAAGCAGATTACACACGGATCTGTGAGGGGGGCGTGTCCAAGGCGAAGTCATCTGCTGCACACTTCTCTGTAAGCAGTAAGAAGGTCCCCCCATCTTCAGAAAACTGATGCCCCTCCAGGTTTTGGAGCAGAACTTACTGATGGGCTCAGACGGGGGTCTGCCCCCCAATGGTCGTCCCTGTAGCGCTGCTGCCTGATATTCTGAGGAGTCCTGCGGGAAGCGTAAGGGATTATCAGCGATGAGCCGCATAGGAGGCTGGGGATGAGCGCGCTCGTTGTGCGCTGGCCGGTCAAAGCTGCTGGGGGGGCATGCGGCGCGGGAGCATGTTTGAGCCGGCCTCTCTGCTGTTGCTGCTGCAGAGCATGCTGCTGGAGGTGGAGGAGAAGGTGTCAGCCCTGTCGGAGCTGTCCATACGGAGCGAGAACCTGCTGCTGGAGAGCCCCGCCCACACTCGGGAAGAGGCCCAGCGCCTGGCCTCGAGGCTGCAGGCACTGAAGGGGGGGCTGTTGGAGTTGCAGAGGATGCTGCAGGACAAGCAGATGAGCATCCAGGTGAGGGCTTTCCTGATTTTTGAACACAAAAGCAGAAAAGATGTCTGGAATCTGAGTCACAGATCTGGATCTTCAAGAAGGAAGTCTAAAAGATTCAACCTCAGATCCTAGAGAACCTGTTCATGTTCTGGATGTGAGTCCTGCAGGTTTCTGTCACATGAATGTTCTTGTCCTAAAGGATTCTCTGCAGGAGCCGGAGGACAGCGAGTCCGACTCCAGCCTCTCCCAGAGCTCTAGCGTGCAGGACTGGCTGGCCCAGGCCTGGACCACACGGGTCCAGCAGCATGAAGACAGCCTTCAGAGACAGAGGGTATGAGGGGGTCACCCAGCACCTGCGGGTCCGGCTGAAAGCGCTGTAGTGAGCCGCCTTTGTTCCCCCTCCTGCAGGAGCTGGAGGAGCAGCTGGCTGAGCAGAAGAAACTCCTGAAGTCTGTTGCAAGCAGAGGAGAGGAGATCCTTATCCAGCAGGCCTCCCCCAGCAGCACCAGGTATGCCCCCCCACACACAAACAGCCCGACCCGCATATGAACGGCAGGGGGGTGACCTGGAAATCTTTGTGTCTGCAGCTCTCCTGGTGTCCCTTCAGACTCCGGGGCCGCGCTGGAGCAGAGGAGGCAGAGGTGGAGGAGCCTCCACCTGGAGCTGAAGACCAAACTGCAGCTCCTGCGGGGAACTCTGGAGCACAACCAGAAACAAGTAACTGAGGCTGCTGCAGCAACAGGAACACCTGAGCTGCTCCTGACCGCCCTCCATTCTCCTCAGGTGTTTCCTCGAGCTACTCGTGTCGCCACAGGGGGGCCGCTGTTCACAGCCCCCCCCGTGGCTGATGAACCTTCACTGAAGACCCTCTATGATGCCTTCAGGGACACAGTCAGAGATGCTCAGGTGCTGGTCCTTTATCTGTTATCACACCTGTAGTCATGAAAACGAATAAGACATGTTAATTCTGTGCACGCAGCCTGGCGATGGGGGCGGGGCATCGATGGTGCAGATGGAGCGACAGCTCTTCTCAGCCGTGGCGTCCACTTCCTCCTGGCTGGATGGCGTGGAGAGCAGCGTCCTGTCAGCCTCTGACCTGCTGGCTGAGACCGCAAGAAGTCAGCTGCAGCAGCAAGAGGTGAAGAAGAACAACCATCACTCCTCACCGAGCCTCCTCTACCTTTGTCCTCCTCTGGTTACCTTACGTCTCCTTCAGGCATGGTTGAAAGGGAAGGAGGGAAAACGTGTTGGGACTGGGGGTGTCCCAGCTGTCAGAAATCCAGAGGAAAATCTAAAAGTTAGTTCAGTCTGAATCAGTCAAAGTCCAGACCTGGAGGGCCAGTCTGCTCCATGCTTTCACACACCTGATCCAGGTGATCAGCAGCAGGGATGGCCAGGCCTCTGAAGAACCAGCAGGATGTTGGGGGTCCAACACCCCAGGACTAGAAGATGGAGCAGAAACCCCAAATCATTTGGTAATGAGGCCGGAGGTAATCTTCCCACAGGTGTGAGCTCAACACTGGCAGGTAAGGAACAGGTGAGGGTGGGTCACAGGTGTGTCACCAGTTCCTGCCAGTGAACCTGGACTTCAACAGCAGAGAAAACCAGAAGGACAAGAAGCCAGTTTCTTCTGTTTTTCACCATCTTTAAGCTTTGTCCAGCTTCTCACACCTGTATTCACCTTTATCCTCATTGATACACGATTCTCTCCGTTCACTTTCGTTTGTGCTTCTTAAAAGGTTCTGATCCTAGAGACTTTTTGGGAAGCTGCGTTTGTCCTGTGGGACGCTGGAGGGTCTGTGGAGATCTTCATGCTGGTTTTCTTTTTGCAGATCCTGGAGAAGGACCTGAGCTGCATGGCAGAGGAGGTGAAGCTCTGTGGGTCTCTTCTTGCTGGATCTTCAGGACTTGCAGATGAGGACCGAGCGCTGCTGCAGGACAACCTGGACTGTTTGCAGGAGAGGTTAGGTACTTTGGGCAGTGCTGTGGGCCAACGATGTGACCACATGAGGATCAGAACTCAGGAACTTGCAGTTTACCAGGTTTGTTTCAAACTCTGCTCTTTGGCTTGGTGACTCTGAAACTAAAATCCATCAATTTCCACGCAGACAGACCTGCAGCTTCTTCAAACCACTTTGATCAAGAAGAAATGTCAGATCCTCCAAGGTCCTGCAGGATCGACCGACAGACCTGCCTGTGAACAGCTGGAGGTTAGTCCACATGCATGTTTCAGAACCTCAAGTGTGAGTCTCATTGTTGGGTTCCTTGGTTTAGGTCCTCACCTGTGAAGAGCAGCTCCTGAAGGACTTGGAGCTCCAAATTGCAGAGCTGAAGACCAGAGGAGCCGTTCTGCAGGCCGACGAGGCTTTAGCCACCAACCTGCTGAAGCTCCAGGTGACGTCCTCCATCACGCTGAGAGCCTGCTCGCCTTTGGCGGCAGGAAGTCCTGTTGAAACGGATCAGGAACATCTGTAGCAATACTCCTGCTTCTCATGTCCATGTGAGGGAAAACAGAGGCTGGAGGGGTCCTCCTGGGGGGTCACATAGGACAGAAACACGGGAACAACTGAACATCAGAGGAACGTTAGTGACTAAAACAAAGACATGTTTGACCTTTGACCTACATCCAGGAGGAAGAGAAGGATGAAGAACAGGGACCCCCCCCCGAAACCCCCAACAGTTTGAGTCCACTTGACTCCAACCAAGTCAAAAAGACTTTGTCGTTTTTTTAAGACATATTTTATGCCCAGCAGCAGTAGCTCATTAGATATACAGTATATACATATACTCTAACCCAGTTAACTCTAACCTCCTGGTTAACCATGAGCTGGTGAACAGAACTTCCTGGCTCAGCTTTCACACTCTAAATACTAAAGTTCTATCTTTTTTTAAACGTCTCTAGAAACTCTTTCAAATGTGTAGCTTTGTTTGAGGTTATGGTTTATAAAGCTTTGAATGGTTTATCACCAAAGTATATGACTGACCTCCTGACCCAGTATATACCAGCCAGACCTCTCTGCTCATCTGGATCCAGTCTGTTTTCAGTTCCTAAAGTCCAAACCAAACATGGAGAATCTGCATTCAGCTTCTATGCTCCACAGATCTGGAACAGACTTCCAGAAAGCCGTAGATCAGCTGAAACACTCAGAGTATTTAAATCCAGATTAAAGACCCACCTGTTCTCCGCTGCATTTGACTCATTTAGATTCAAACGTTTACATCTGCACTGTTTATCTATGCTTGATTTAAATTCACTTCTTTTTAACTTTCTTTAAATCTTATTTAATGATCACACCTTTGATATTTCTTCTGATTGTTTTATTTCATGTTTTATGTAAAGCAATTTGAAATATTTTTGTACATGAAATGTGCAAAACAAAGAAACTTGACTTCTCTCCATTCTATCACAGCTCCTTCAGGCACTGACCTGTCTACGGTTGCCATGGCGACGTCTTGTTACTGAAATTTGAGGGTAAAGGTTGTTGTCTCTTGTTCTGTATGCTGCCAGGACTCCTACGAGGATCTGGTGCTAATTGTTGCCTCCAGGCGCAGCGGGCTGAACCAGAACCTGGCTCAAAAGGAGCAGTATGAGCGCGCTTTGCAGGATCTGACTGACCTGCTGGACACCGCCAAGGACAAGATGTCTGCTGATGGCAGAGTCCTGGCGGGCTCTGTGGAGGATGTTCAGACCCTCCTGGACAAACATAAGGCACTTCCAGCCGCCGGTCTCACAGCTGAACATTTGTGGGTTTCAAACCTTCACTCACATCTGTCGTCTGTTCCAGGAGTTCTTTCAGGGTCTGGAGACCCACATGGTTCAGACAGAAGCGTACTACAGGAAGATCAGCTGCCTGATGCTCCCCACAGAGAGCCAGGCTCTGCAGGAGACGCTGGCAGAGGCTCAGAGAGTCCTGCGGGAGGCGCACAGGAAGGGGGTGGAGCTGGAGTCGATGGTGGAGGTGCGGAACAACAGGAAGCGGATTTCCTGGTTTCAGGTGTTGCTTATTTTTAGACCGGAAGAAATTCGAGAGTTCAGGAGAGTTTTCTTCCAGGTTTGGAGCCGCCTGGAGCAGGACTATCAAGGTCTGAGCCGACAGCTGGAGGCCTTGGAAGGCAGCACCCCCTCTGCAGGTCTGGAGGAGGAGTCAGAAGACCAGCTGATGGACAGGATCTCCCTGTATCAGGTCTGACAGCTCAGCTTCTACAACACGAAGGACCTCCATCCTGCCGCTGGTCAGCAGCACCGTCATGCTTCTGTCTCTGTGAAGGGTCTGAAGGGGGGGTTGGCAGAGCACCAGCACAAGCTGCACCAGCTGCTGGATGAGGGCAAACATCTGCTGGGGGGGTTATCCTGCCCCAGTGTAGAGAGCCGGCTGGCGCAGCTGAGCAAACGCTGGCTTGACCACACGGCGAAGGTCAACAAGGAGCTGCAGCGCTTGGAGGCGGTCCTCAAACACTGGAGCAGGTCAGGGACCACAGGCGCTCTTACGTTTGTCACCGCAGAGCATCTTCTGAAGAAAGCCTCTCCCCAGGTACCAGAGCGCGCATGCAGACATCAGCGAGTGGCTGCAGTCTGCTCTGGAGCGCCTGGAGTTCTGGAACATGCAGGCAGTGTTGGTCCCACAGGAGCTGGAAACGGTTCGAGATCACCTGTCTGCGTTCCTGGTGAGCCCTTCCTCTTTGTTTGAGAAAAGCTCCAGAAGAAACGGCGAAAGCATGGAAGCAGCGCTGACGCTCTGCTCCACCGTTGTCAGGAGTTTTCAAAGGAGGTGGAGGGGAAATCCAGTCTGAAGAGCTGTGTGGTTTCTGAGGGAAACCAGCTGCTGCGCCTGAAGAAAGTGGACACGGGGGTTCTGCGCTCTGAGCTGGCACGCATCGACACGCAGTGGGCGGAGCTTCTCACACGCATCCCCGTGGTCCAGGAGAAGCTGCATCAGGTATCCGCACATGCACTGACTGTGGATGGGACCACCTGGTCCACGTCTGACCGTCTGCTGCACCCGCCTGCAGATCCAGATGGAGAAAGTGGCCTCCCAGCACGCCATCTCCGAGCTCTTCAACTGGATCTCCCTGATGGAGACCGTGATCGAGGAGGATGAGGAGAACCTGAAGAGCGCAGTGGGATCTAAAATGATTCAGGAATACCTGCAGAGATACAAGGTGAGCTTTGACGAGGTTCACACTTGTACTTGTTTCTCCACCTGACCCTCCACCTGTTCCTTCAGGGGTTCCGGGTGGATGTGAGCTGTAAGCAGCTGACGGTGGACTTCGTGAACCAGTCGGTGGCGCACGCCGGCACTCAGGACCCGGAGAGCAGGCGCTGCGATAAGACAGACTTTGCTGAGTGCCTGGGGGCCATGAACTGCCGCTGGCAGATCCTGCAGGCCCGCCTCAGTGAACAGGTGAGCCACGTTTAAGGTGTGGGGGTCTCTGGTTCTGTATGCAGGTGCATTTGGAGGTTCTCTTTGTCCTCTCTGGTCCAGAAGTCTGTGTGTGGTCTGTGGATGGATCAGAGGTAGGGAAGACAGGGTGCAGGTAATGACAAACTCTTGATTTGGCATCATGTCCGTTCAGATCCAGCTCCTGGAGAACCTTCTGGAGATGTGGCTGCAGTATGAGGGCAGCATTCAGGCCCTGAAGTTCTGGATGAGCGCTCAGGAGGAAAGGCTCAGGAGGAAGCCGCGGCTGGAGGACCTGACGTCCGTGCAGAACGCTCTGCAGGACTGCCAGGTGCGTCCGACTGGTCCTCAGGGCGTCTTCAGGCGCTCTCATTCATCTGGGTTCTTTGACTCGTGCAGGAGCTGGAGGAGCTGCTGAGGGACAAAGAAAAGGACCTGGAGAAGGTGGAGGAACAGGGATGCGCCCTCGTTCAGAACAAAACCGACGAGGCTTGTGCCATCGTCATGGAGACGCTCCAAGGAGTCAATCACACTTGGGCCAACCTGGACCACTTGGTAACCCCCTGTTGTTTCTTCAGTCCTAACGCTGTGGTCGCTGCTGTTGCAGCCTCATCAGACCTTCCTGTGTCCATCAGATCGGACAGCTGAAGATCAGCCTGATGTCGGTGCTGGACCAGTGGAGTCTCTACAAACAAGCCTCAGAAGAAATCAACGCCTACCTGATGGAGGGGAGGTACTCCGTGTCGCGTTTCCGCCTCCTCACAGGATCTCTGGAGGCCGTTCAACAGCAAGTTCAGAGTCTGGAGGTCAGTTGGAGAAACCTGACGTCCTTCTGTCAGCAGAATCCACTGTCCTTCTGCTACGGATCAAAGAACTTCCTTTGCTCTGAAGTTCACAGACCTCAGTTTAGATTTATTGTTGTCATCGGCACAAGTACAATGACATTTAAAATGCTCTCTGGTCAGGATATCCTTCTTTCAGTTTCTAAAACATTATAAAAAGCCTGAGTTTAGAAAAAAGTCAAATAAGTGATAAATACAACAGTCAAGCAACACAACCTCCTTAGCATATGGACAGACATTCATCCACACACATTCCTCAGTCATTATATGGATTATTCTAAAGTGCATTTCACAGCAGCATTGAGATTAGTGATTGCATTTGGATAGAAGCCGTTTGGGAGTCTGTTTGTCCTTGTGTTGGTGAGTCTGTAGCATCTGCCCAATGGGAACAGCTCAGGCAGGGAAGGCCCGGCTGTGGGTGTATTCTATGATACTCTAGGCTCTCTTGTGGCGCCGGAAGGGATGTAGTTCTTCCAGTGAGGGGAGGACAGCCAACAGTCTTTTGGGTGCTGGTGATGACCTTCTGGAGGGCTTTCTGCTGAGCTACTGTGCAGCTGGGCTACCAGATGGATATACAGTACATCTGGAAAGTCTTCCCAGTGCCTCACTTCTTCCCCATTGTATGATGTCACAGCCGTATTTCAAAGTGGATGAAACCAGTTTTCTTCCTGAAACATTCTTTGAAAAACACCTCATGAGTGGATGATGGAGCTCAGAGGTTCTCCAAGTTGCAGAAGCATCTGTTTCAGACTCAAACCTGCAGAAAGATGCAGAAGAAGAGTTTCTCTCTGCGGTTCAGTGATGGGGGCGGGGGGTTGATATGTGTTTCTGTGTTCCGGTGTTTTACCATCAGCGTTTGTGTGTGAAGGATCTGCAGAGGGACCTGGAGAAGCAGGAGAGCAGTGTGAGAAGGTTCGGAGCGGTGACCCATCAGCTCCTCAGGGAGTGCCATCCGTCAGTGTCGGACTCTCTCAACAACAGCCTTAAGGACGTGAACTCCAGGTGATCCGTCCACCTCCCTGTGTCTGTGTGAATGATGGAGAGATTCCAAACATCTTTCAGTGTCTGAAACACTTCATAAAAGAAGGGAAGTTGTCATGGCAACCATGCCGAGTCTGGCTCAGAGGACCTTCAGGTTAGAATTTCCATCTCCATGTGGTTCAGAAGCTCACCCATCTTCTAGCAGCTCGAAGTGGTTTCTCCTCCTGACTGGATTGGTTCTGATCATATGAGCAAGCGCTCAATGTGAGATCCACTACAGATGTCTGAAGTTCTGATTGATGCAGATCAAGTCCTGACCGGGATCTGGGCTTTGAAAGTCCAGCAGCTCTGAAGAACAGAACCTGTGAAGCTCAGTCAGATATTTAGTGTTCTCTGGATACAAAACATTTGATTTTGAAAAGCAGAACAGATTCCAGATCCTTGATTCTAAAAGTCCAAACGGCAGCAGAGAATCTGATCTCCACTGAACCTGAAGCAGGAGGTGCTGTGTCTGCGCTCAGGTGGACCGGGCTGCAGGAGGAGATCTCGGAGCGTCTGCGGAGCAGCAAAGGCCTGCTTCAGCTGTGGCAGCGCTACAAGGAGCTGCACCAGCAGAGCTGCAGCGGCGTCCAGCTGCAGGAGGAGAAAGCTGACACACTCCTGAAGAGCTCCTGTAGCAAAGACATGGCAGACGAGGAGCTCCCCAGATGGATCCAGGAGTGCAACGTAAGGCCGAGGCTGCAGACCTGCATGAACCTTCTTCTCTGAGAGATCCGGTTTCACAGATGCTTCTGGTTCCTCTCAGGAGCTGTTGCGCTCTCAGGCGCTGCTTCAGGCCTCGCTGGAGGTCCTGCAGACGCTGGGGGAGCAGCTGAAGCAGCAGGTAGACACGTCTGCATCCTCCACCCTGCAGTCTGATCACCTCTGTCTGCGGCAGCGGCTGCGTGCTGTGGAGCAGGCTCTCCGTGGACAGCTCACCTCCCTGCAGGTAAAGTTCAGGGATTATCTGTAATCCCAGCAGAGATTAAAACCCTTTAACTTCAGTGGAAATGATCCCGGTCTTCAATGGGAAGTGGCCTATGGTCAGAAGACTGAGCTTTAGACCTGAGTCTTTCCTCTGGTGGTGGTGGTGGGGGGGTCATATCTGCTCAGGCTGGAGTTCAGGACTATCAGACCTTCAAGGATCAGCTGGAGACTCTGAGCTGCTGGATCAGGGAAGCAGAGGAGGACCTGAGGGTCCAAGATCCCAACGGCTGCACCAGCCTGTCCGTCATCCAGAGCCGCATGGAGGGGCTGAAGGTTAGTGCCCCCCTCCCCAGAGTAACCTTGGATGAACGGCGAGCCCGGCTGACGGTGCGTCTGCCGCAGGAGCTCATGCTGCAGTTCAGCAGCACAGCGCCGGAGCTGGAGCGCCTGAACGAGCTCGGCTACCGGCTCCCCCTCAGTGACGCAGAGATCAAGAGCCTGCAGAATCTGAACAGAACCTGGACCGCCGCCTCGACTCAGACCACCGAGAGGTTCAGGTGATGTGCGGGTCTGTGCTCGTGTCATTTGGCTGTGAGACAGAACTGTCATGCTCTCCTGTGTTTGGACTCAGCAAACTCCAGGCGTTCCTGCTGCAGCAGCAAACCTTCCTGGAGAAATGTGAAGCCTGGATGGACTTCCTGCTCCAAACGGAGGAGAAGCTGGCTGTGGAAATCTCCGGGAACTATCAGAGCTTAATGGAGCAGCAAAAAGCCCACGAGGTGTTGATCTTTCTGCGGGAAACCTCTGGTCCCGGTTGGGTTTTTGATTGATCTGCTTTTGCCCTCCAGCTTTTCCAGGCTGAGATGTTCAGCCGGCAGCAGATCCTCCACTCCATCATCAGTGACGGTCAGCGGATGCTGGAGCAGGGACAGGTGGAGGACAGGTGAGCATCTGAGCTGAAGGTCTCTCCTCCTGCCGGTCTCTCGTCAATCATCTGCTGCCGTCCTGCAGGGAGGAGTTTAGCGTGAAGCTGGCACTGCTCAGCAACCAGTGGCAGGGCGTGGTGCGGCGCGCCCAGCAGAGGCGGGGCATCATCGACAGCCTGATCCGACAGTGGCAGCGCTACAGGGAGCTGCTGGAGAAGTTAAGCAAGTGGCTGCTGGACGAGTCCCCCCCCGCAGAGGCTCAGGGGAGCCGGGTTCCTCTGCAGCAGGCCCGCTGCAGACTGGAGGCCATCCAGGTACATGTAGATCTGAAGGAAGCCGGCAGTGCTGCTATGCCGTCTTCACCTGAGCTCCTGTCTGACAGCTGAAGGAGAAGCTGCTGCAGCGCCAGCGAGGCAGCTTCATCCTGACGGTGGAGGCCGGCAAGCAGCTGCTGCTGTCAGCCGACGGCCAGGCGGAGGCGGCGCTGCAGGCCCAGCTCACCCACATCCAGGAGCGCTGGAGGGAAGCCTGCTCCCGCCTGGAGGAGCAGAGGAGGCAGCTGGCCGGCGTGCTGAAGGTAAGCTCGCTCTGCTGCTGGCAGATGCCCCGCCCACAGTCCGCCCTCATGGCTGTGTCTTTGTGCAGGACTGGCAGAGGTGTGAGGCGGGGATCGCCACGTCGCTGGAAAAACTTCGCTCCTTCAAGAAGCAGCTCTCCCAACCCCTCCCTGATCTCCATGAGGAGCTGCAGGCGGAGCAGATACGCTGCCAGGTTTTTGATTTGTTCATTCTGAAGCATCTGAAGCAGGAAGTGAAGCTCCCAGTTTACTGATCTGTGACCCAGAGCTCCCCCATGACCCAAAGAACCAGGTCTTTGGGGGAGCTTCCACTCCCTCAGGGTAGAGCTGCCGCTCCTCCACATCCAGAGGAGCTAGTTCAGGTGCCTGACCCTGACCCCCCATAGACCCCCCAGCAATTGTTGAACTCATAGACATGCTGGAGTGGAGCTCGGATGTGAACAAACATGAGAATCTGATTGCAAACATCTGCAGAGCTTCAGGCTGATGTGTGAATGCCCCCCTCCCCTCCCCAGGACCTGGAGAAGACATCTGGAGGTTGGACTGCAGACCTGGCTCACCTGGCTCTGCTGAAGGACACTCTGACCTGGTCCACCAGCACAGAGGACCTCTCAGTCCTGCAGGAGCGCATCGAGCTCCTGCATCGCCAGTGGGAGGAAACCAGCCTCCAGGTGAGGGTCTGTGTGTGCTGAACCCTTCCTACTGAACAACTGCCACTTCCTGTGTTTGCTCAGTTCCGCTTGGTGAGAAGCCGAGCTTCCTGTGCGGATCGGAGCTGCACAGGAAGCAGACGCAGAGACGTCTCTGACACAGTTTTGTCTGTGCAGCTGTCGCTGCGCCGGCAGCAGGTCGGCAAGCGGCTGAACGAGTGGACCGTGTTTGCAGAGAAGTACAAGGAGATGTGTGAGTGGCTGACCAACATGGAGAGCAAGGTGTCCCAGAATGGAGACATCAGCATCGAGGAAATGATCGAGAGGCTCCACAAGGTTTTGGTTTTACATGGAAAGCGTTGTTTTTATGACATGAACGGAGACTTTACTCCCCCGTGATCTGGGTTCTTGTCTCAGGATTACCAAGAGGAGATCTCGGTGGCAGAGAACAACAAGCAGCAGCTCCACCATCTGGGTGAACGTCTGGCCGAGGCTAGCCAGCAGGACAAAGCTGCTGAGATCCAGCAAAAACTCAGCAAAGTCAGCGACCGCTGGCAGCACCTTCTGGACCTGATTGGAGCCAGGTGAGGACAACCTTCTGCTGCTCCTGTTGGAGCTCTCTGTGACTGCGTTTTCTCCAACAGAGTGAAGAAGCTGAGGGAGACCCTGGTGGCCGTGCAGCAGCTGGACAGAAACATGAGCGGCCTGCGTTCCTGGTTGGCCTACATTGAAAGCGAGCTGTCCAAACCCATTTCCTACGACTCCTGCGACTTCCAGGAGATCCAGAGGAAGCTGGATCTGCAGCAGGTGAGGCGATGCTCACACCGCTTCCATCCAGTCGCTGGTTGAACTCCTCTGTCACCCCTACAGCACACCTCACCATTGTCTTCCAGCCCTCCTACACTCCAGACCTCCTCGTACAATACCACAGCTCCTCTCTGTCAGAAGCTTTCTCCAGATCTACACAGTGCAGCTCTGTCTGACCTTCTTTCTGCCAACATCCTCAAAGCAGAGATTACATCTGTTGAAAACACTGGGGACAAAATCATAACGAGAAAGAGGTTCAAATTAAGTAAGACCGATGCAAAAACAGAAAATAGAAAGGAAAATTAAATAAAAGAAAAAATAACAAAGGTGAAATTAAAAAGGTGGGTCTTGAACCTCTTCTTAAAAAGCTCTACAGTGTCTGTGGCCCTGAGACTCTCCAGCAGGCTGTTCCACAGGCGAGGACTATAGTGGTGGAACGAGGCCTCGCTGTATGCTAAAAGGCCAGCGCCGGAGGACCTCAGGGTCCACGAGGGTTCATACTTTAAAAGCAAAGGCCCAAAACCATTAAAGCATTTATAAACATTAAAAGAACTTTCAAATCAATCCTGAAACGCACAGGGAGCCAATGCAGAGATTTTAAAATGAGAGGAATGTGTTCCCGCCCCCTGGTCCTCGTCAGAATTCATGTTGCTGAGTTCTGCAGTAATTGTAAGTTTGACAGAGACTTTTTAGGTAAACCAGTAAGCATGCATCAGCATCTCTATGCTGGCAAGAGGGAGGTATGGACGGACTCTGGAAATGTTTTTAAGATGATAAAATCCTGTTTTAATGACACTTTCAATACGTGGAATAAAATTCAGTTCAAAGACTGTCACTCACTGAAAAGGTTTAAAACTCTGAAGTTTAGGTAAAATCATCTCTCTCGTCTTCAGGACCAATGATTTCAACTTCAGTTTTGTCCTGATTGAGCTGTAAGAAGTTCTCTGCCGTCCAAGTCTTTATATCTAAAATACAGTTTCAAAGAGAGTATAGGGCTGGGATGATATACGTTTGCTTCTTCCACTGCTTTTCAAACAATCAGTCAAACTCTACTTGACTTTAGGTAATATTCACTAGATTTAATGAATCAAATGTGACTGAAGTGAGTCTTCGTTTCTTTCGTTTTTTTAATCAATGCATTTCATTATTTCTGTAATGACTTTGAAAAATCTGTGGGATTTTTTTATGTCTTGTGTTGTCCACAATTTATGCTTGAAAAAACCAGATCAATCAATCAAGAGTGTTTCCAGGTGAAAGGTCATCAGGGGACACGGCGACTAAAAGCCGTGTATCATCAGCGTAGCTGTGAAAGTTAACACCATGTCTCCTGATGACATCCCCAAGAGGCAACATGTATAAATTTAAAAGTATCGAACCTAAAATGGACCCTTGGGGAACCCCACAACTTATTTGATGGATTCTTGAAGAGCGTGTATCCATACTTACATAAAAGAGTTGATCTGTAAGATAGGAATAAAACCACTTAAGAACATTTCCAGAGAGGCCCACTAGACTCCTAAGTCATGCATTCATTCATTTTCCAATCCGCTTTATCCCTTTCGGGGTCACGGGGTTGCCGGAGCCTAACCCGGCTACTCATGGGCGAAGGCAGGGTACACCCCTGGACTGGTCGCCAGTCTGTCGCAGGGGCCACAATCACACACCCATACACACTCACATGCACACCTAGGGACAATTTAGAGTGACCAATTAACCTATGAAGCATGTTTTTGGACGGTGGGTGGAAGCCGGAGTACCCGGAGAAAACCCACGCATGCACGGGGAGAACATGCAAACTCCACACAGAAAGGTCCCCCAGCCAGGACTTGAACCGGGAACCTTCTTGCTGTGAGGCAGGAGCGCTAACCACTGCGCCACCGTGCAGCCCTACTCCTAAGTCTATCTAATAAAATCTGGTGATCTACTGGATCAAAAGCAGCACTAAGATCCAGCAGCACCAGAACACAAAGTTTCTGGGAGTCTAAATTAATTCTGAGATCATTAACAACCTTTAAAACAGCCGTGTCTGTACTGTGGTTCATCCTAAAACCAGATTGATATTTTTCTAAAATGTTTTGGATATTTAGAAACTCGTGTTGTTGAGTAGTGACACTTTTCTCTATAATTTGACTCAAAAACGGTCAGTTGAATACAGGTCTGTAGGTATCCAGAGGATCAGGATCTAAATGACTCTTCTTCAGAAGGGGCCTCACCTCGACTGTTTTACAGGCAGAAGGGAAGACGCCCGTCTGAAGAGAGCAGTTTACTATGTTTGAAAGCTCTGACTCAAAGAATCCAGAAAATGTTTTAAGAAGTGAAGTGGGAATGGGATCTGAAAGGCAGGTTTTGGTGTTTACTTGGGACATAGCAATGCTGGTGATCTGTTCAAACAGGAGTATGGCACAGATGAGAGGTTAGATCCCAAAGCATTGATATTACCCATGAATAATGTAGAAATCTGACGTTTGTGGATGTGAATGGTTTCAATGTAACGGCACTGAACAGAGCTGGGAGGATCAAAGATGTTACTGTCTGAGGATGTCATGTTTTGTCAGTTGTTGCCATGGTGACCTGTCACACTTTCAAACCCTGCCAGGAGCTTCAGCGGGACATCGAGAAACACAGCACAGGAGTGGCGTCTGTGCTGAACCTGTGCGAGGTGCTGCTGCACGACTGCGACGCCTGTGCCAACGATGCGGAATGCGATTCTATCCAACAGGCGACTCGCAACCTGGATCGCCGTTGGAGGAGCATCTGTGCTTTGTCGTTGGAGAGGAGGCTCCGGTGAGGCTCTTTCTCTGCTTCAGTGATTCTGGCGATGCTGGAAAACTCCTCATTCTTCTCCCTCCAGGATTGAGGAGACCTGGCGTTTGTGGCAGAAGTTTCTGGATGACTTCACTCGCTTTGAGGAGTGGCTGACCCCTTATGAGGAGACTGCTGCTCAGCCCAACTCCTCTGGAGTCCTGTACACAGAAGCCAAAGAGGAGCTGAAGAAGTTTGAGGTTTGTGCCAAAGTCAATCTGAAACCTGCAGGTCTCTAGATACGTGACAACAGGATCAGACTGATGGCGCCGGGGTCCAAAGGCTCTGTGGAAGTATTTGAATGTGCCCATTTGGTCTGTTAGAACCGCTCCTCCTGCTGGGGGTAAGGGTGGCGGTTCCTGGACGGCGCCGTTCTGACAGTTATCCACCAAAACAAATGAATGTCTTCAGTGTCTATGAAGCTCCGCCTTCAAACGCTGAGCAGATGTGAAATGGATTGAAGACTTTCCAACGTCTGCGTAACGTGGACGATCCGCCTCAGCTTCTAACCTGGCTGCATCATCACAGAGAAGGACCTGCTCCACCTGTGTTGGAGGAGATGGAGCTAAAGAGGCGGGGTTCTGTTCTCTGCTGTGTCTGCAGGCGTTCCAGAGATCGGTCCATGAAGGCCTCCCCCAGCTGGAGGTCATCAACAAGCAATACCGCCGCCTGGCCAGGGAGAACCGCACCGACTCCTCCTGCCGCCTCAGAGAGATGGCCAACAACGCCAACCAGAGGTGGGATGACCTGCAGAAGAGGGGGGCAGTCATCGCCCGCCGGCTGAAGGTGGGTCTACTGTGCAGGTGAGACCCCCAGGTGAAGGTGCTTTCTGACCACTGTTTTCCCATCATGCAGCACTTCATCAGCCAGAGGGAGGACTTTGAGACGGCGCGTGACGCTATCCTGGTCTGGCTGACAGAGATGGACCTGCAGCTCACCAACATCGAGCACTTCTCTGAATGCGACATCCAAGCTAAGATCAGGCAGCTGCGGGTAAAGTCCTGACCGGCTGGCTCCGCCTCCCAGGCTTCAGCTCTGACCACAAAAACTCTGCTTCAGTCCTTTCAGCAGGAGATCTCCCTGACGACGGCCAGGATCGAGCAGATCTTCCAGCAGGGGGGGGCACTGATAGAGAAGAGCGAGCCACTGGATGCTGCTGTGATTGAGGAGGAGCTAGAGGAGCTTCAGCGTTATCGTCAGGAGGTGTTCGGTCGAGTGGAGCGCTACTACAAGAAGCTGATTCGCCTCCCGGTAAGAACCGGACCGAGACTTTGGATCGGTGCCGAGCTCCTCTGGACCGACCTTTCTCCCGGTCAGCTCGCAGACGAGGACATGGACGCCTCCTTCTCAGACCGGGAGCTGGATGAGCCCGGAGATCTGTCCGGCGTGCCGTGGAACGAGCGTTCGGGCGACGGCTTCCTGTCTCCGCTGGCCTCGTCGGGGCGCTCGGCCTCGCTGGCGGCTCAGCTGCAGGCCGAGCGCTCCGGCAGAGACACGCCTGCGAGCGTGGACTCCATCCCGCTGGAGTGGGACCACGACTACGACCTGAGCCGCGGCCTGGAGAGCGCCGGCCGGACCCTCAGGGAGCAGCAGAGCGAGGAGGAGTTCCTGCAACCGCCGACACCGGGGCTGTCGGGTGAGTGTTCAAATGCTTTCTCTCCAAAATCCAAGTGGGAGGAGCTGTACCCACCCCCACATGAGAAGATCTCCGCTGATGGAGACGCACTGAGGAACTGAGGAGCTTCAGGTCCAACAGAGAACCTCTTGGTTCTGATCACAGACCTCTCTGTCATCGTTGGACGGATCGTGTGTCTGCAGCGATGTGCACAGCGTACCTGTGAGCTGTTCACAGACGGCTTTTCCTTTAGAGACGCAGTTCAAGCTCAGAGAAGATCAGACGGATTTGAACATTGATAGAGTGTCCAACCAGGACTCTCTGGACAGCTGATTGGTTGTTGGTGGTGGGGGGCGTGGCCTGCTGCTGATTGTTTGTGCCGTGTTTTTTGCAGATGTTCAGGTTGCAGAGAACCTGGAGGCCTTTGTAAGAGTAACTGAGCAAACCCTGCGGTCCTGCACGGGTACGACCCAGCATGCCTGTTCTGACCCCTGTGCTCGCATCACCACACGGGGGGGCAGGCTCAATTCCTACACCAACACCAATCCAGGCCTTCAGGTTTAATCTGGAAAACAGGAGGGGAATTGAGACCCCGCCCCCTCTTCCTAACCCACCTCCTTCCTCCTCATTTGCTAACCCGTTTGGTTCTGGTTCGGATTTCTGCAGAAAAATCACTTTTTCTTTGTGATCTGAAGTCTGAATCCTGGATTCTGCTCCTCCGGCGCTTTTCTCCTTCACCTCCTGCTTCTGCTGCTGGTTTGAAGGACCCTTTTCTGATCTGCAGGAGACCCCGCCCCTCTGAAGGCCGCTGATGCCCCCCCCATGGAGCAGGACCCCTCCTACATGGGCTACGTGAGTTTGTCCGCCTCAGTTGTCGCCTGGCTGGTTGCAGATCTGTCAAGCGGTAACCCCCCCGTCTGCAGATGCGGCTGCTGGGGGAGTGTCGCGGCAGCATCGATGCTGCCAAGAGGATGGGCTCAGAGCTGCAGGAGGAGGAGGAGGCGCTGTCGGGGCTGGCGGATCCCAGCAGCTCAGAGTCCCAGGCTTCAGGTAAAACTGACCCCCACCCCCAAAGACTAGCTGAGCCCCCTCATTCAGATCAGTGTCTCTGCGTTGGATCCTGATGGATGCTGCTCTGACCCCTGACCCTGACCCCCCTCCAGGTGTGATTGAGCGCTGGGAGCTCCTTCAGGCTCAGGACCTCAGCAAGGAGAGGAGCAGCAGGCAGCAGCAGCAGCTGACCTCTGACCTCAGCAGCGTGTGGAGCTGGCTGGAGGAGGCAGAAGGAGATCTGCAGCAGCAGCGGGGGCGGGGGGTCCCCACGGACATGCCAACCATCCAGCTTCACATCAGGAAGCTGAAGGTGATTCTGACGCTCCTCTCAGTCTCCAGGACTTTCAGAACCAACCAGAACCCATCCAGAGAACTTCTGTGGATCCTGAGATGTTTTCAGTTTCTGCAGCATCAGATTATCAAACTGAACCTCAGGCAGATCTCAGTCCAGACTTTGACCAGAACCTTCATCCTGATCCATTCAGAGGTGGACCTGCTGCTGAGTTTGGATATTTGTTCTGATGGAGGACTTTTAGCCCCACACCATCACACTCCCACCTCCATGCGTGGCTCTGAAAGTCTTTGAGTGCAGATGTTTCTCCACAGGTTCTTCTGGAGGAGGTCTTGTTGGTTCCTCTCAGGGTCTGAAAGGTTCTTCTGTGTGCAGGAGCTGCAGAAGGCTTACGACAAGCGGAAGCCCATCGTGCTCTCCATCAACCTGTGCAGCGCGGACTTCCTGCAGCCTGACCTGCAGGAGTCCCGCCAGCTGCAGGTCCGGCTCAGAGACCTGAACCAGCACTGGGACCAGCTGGGCCTTTCCTTGGATGAGTGGAGGTCCTCCCTGCAGGAGGCGCTCCTGCAGTGTCAGGTGAGACGCAGCTTTCTTTGGGAGCTGCAGCTCTGACACGTACTGAGGCTGCCTCTGCCTCCCCAGGACTTCCATGAGACGAGTCACGGCCTGCTGCTGTGGTTGGAGAACATCGACCGCAGGAGGAACCAGGTGGTTCCTATTGACCCCGGCCAGGACGCAGAAGTTCTTCAGGAGCACCATAACACCCTGATGGTAACGCCGCTTTTCAAGACCAAACCACAGAAGAGGTCAGTCCTCTCAGAAGATCCAAGGACTCACCTTTGACCGTCTCTGTAGCAAATCCGGCAGGAGCTCCTGGACTCTCAGCTGAAGGTGTCCTCGCTGCAGGACATGTCCCTGCAGCTGCTGCTGCACTCTCAGGGCAGCCACTGCCTGGAGGCCAAAGAGAAGGTCCATGTGATCGGGAACCGCCTCAAAATCCTCCTGAAGGAGGTGACGGGGGACCTCCGGGAGCTGGCCAAGACTCTGGACATGTCCAGCAGCCAGCAGGTAAAGCCCCGCCCCCGTACGTCTCACCTTTAGATGGCATGGACACACCTTTGAACTGTTTCCTTTGGGCTGAAAACAGTTTGATTGCAGAACCAGAATCCAGAACATGGTTTGGAACCATGAACTGATGGACGATGTTCCATATCCATCTGCCCTGTTACCATGGTAACAGGAGCAGAATTCAGGCTGGTGTCAAATCTTCCATGTCGCTGTTACCATGGCGACCTGTGAGGCAGAAATCTGTGGAGAAGAAGATGCAGAAATGATTTTTCCTCCTGAAAGTGTGTCTCTGTTTGTCAGGATTTATCTTCGTGGTCGTCTGCAGATGATTTGGACACCTCCGGTTCCCTCAGCCCTGCGTCTGGAAGGAGCACGCCAAGTCGCCAACGATCGGTAACTTCACACGCCATGTGACTCCTGTCAGGAGCTAGGAGGTGTTCCTCAGACCTCCCTGCTCCTCCTCAGACCATCCCCCTCCCAGACTGTCCCCTAAAGAGAAACCGGGATCTTTGCAGTGGCAAATGTGTCAACCCCATGTGGTTTCCTGGTTTTCTTTGGACCTCCAGCTTGATTTTTGTACTGAAACACACTTTCTCTCTGTCACCCCCCTCCCCGTGTTCATTGCAAACAGCAGCGGGGCGACAGTAGTGCACCACAGCCTGGAGCGTGTGTGAGCGGCCCCCCCCTCAGGTATCGTTCTGCTGCTTTGTAGCACTTTCAGCAGATGATGGGGGGCACGCTCCTGACAGTGAACCCCATCATCTTCTGTCTGTGTAGATGCTCTGTGTGGAGGGGGTCACACCCCCCACCCCGATAACATCCCTCTGGTGGTATCTTGACTGCTTTCGTTGCTAGGGGGGGGGGGCTTACCCTAACACTGGGTGGGGGGGTGGGGGGGGGGGGTTTTTCTAACCCCGGACCTAGGAAGCTCCCCCCCCCCCATTCTGCTATCTCTGCAAAGAGCTCCAGCTTGGCTCTCCTTTCTCCTGTTTGGCTGCTGTTCTTCAGATCTGTTCGCCATCACAGCCTGCCTTGTTGGTGAGGGATTCTGCACTAAGGGAGGGGTGCAAAAACCCATCAGCCGTGACCTAAAGAGTTTTATTTTAGTCCAATTTGGTTAAATTTTAGCTGAAAAAAAAGAATTTGATCAGATATTCAGTTTGTTTACATGAAAATCTGGTTTTCTTAGAAATGTAAAAATGCAGAAATTCTGAGTTTGGTAAAACGTGTAACAAAAAAAACAGCCAGAAAGATGGAGGAGTGGGGGGCCCTTGGACAATGTTCCAATCAAAAACAGCTCAAAGATGAAACGCCATTTGATTTCAGAATCAGTCAACTATTCTCCATGGCAACCATGGAGAGGAGGGGTGATCAACATCTGAGCCAAAGTCTGTCTTCCATCTTTTCCATGTTGCTTAGCAACCAGCATCTTCCATCACCATGGAAAACAAAATGTGTTGAAAAAATGAAACTTTTTCTATATTTATTTCAATATTTATATTATTACAATTAAGAAACATAAAATAACAAATTCTGCTAACATTTTGGGCTGAGTCTGCGGGTGAACACAAACACTAACACACACTTACACAACCCCACACACATGTACTTGCTCACAGCAATGATGGTTTGTCTTTATGATCATGTGACCACAGAAAGCCCCGCCTCCTCTTTCTAATGCTTTGCCTTTAAGCAGAATCGGTGATCAGCTGCAGCATGTCTTTTATGTGTGCATCTGTTCGTGTGTCTGATTGTTTGTTTGTTTGTTTTTGTGTTTGTGTGCCTGTTGGTGTGTGTGTGTGTGTGTCTGGGTGAGTGGGTGTGTTCTTGTTTGTGTGTGCATATGTAAAACACACATATAAACACACAAACAGCCAAACTGTTGTGTTTGTATGTCTTTTTTTGGTTTGTGTGTTTTATTTTGTTTAATTGTATTTCTATAGCCCAATATCATAATACAGTTGTCTCAATGAGCTTCACACCAGTATTTATACAAAAACATAAAGTCAGTCATAAAATATGAACAACAGCTGGTTGTTAAACTAAACAGACTAAGCTAAAGTGACATCCTTGCCCTTTGACCCCCCTCCTCGTTGAGGAAAAACTCATAAAAAACTCTATCTTGTGGGGAAAAAAATAAAAACCTCAGGGATGTCCACATGAAGGAGGGATCCTCTCCCAGAACGGGCAGGCGATGTGCTAGAACTGTTAAAGAAGAATGAGCTTATCACGCTGAAGGTCCCGAGAGTCCAAGACACACGGCCGAAGGTCGCCTTAAACGACTACAAAGTCGATCATTGATCTCCTGCCGAGGGTGTCCTGATGCCACGTGTATTGATGGACACCCTCATGCTGAAACATGGTGTTTGTTATTTACAAACTACGAGGAGCGCAGAAGTCCAACAAAACACCGGCAGGTTCAGATCAGAAGAGCCGTTCCTACCAATCACGCCCCTCCAGGTGCTGCTGTTGTTGCCTACATGGGTATTGAAGTCCCCTAGGGGGACGATGGGGTCCCCCGTTGGGGCACTTTCCAGTACCCCTTCGAGAGACACCAAGAAAGCCCGGAACTCTGAACTGCTGTTTGGCCCGTAAGCTGAAACCACAGTCAGAGACGTGTCCCCCACCCAAAGGCGGAGGGACGCAACTCTCTCATCCACCGGGGTGAACTCCAACACTTGGGAACTGAGCTGTGGGCTCATGAGTAAGCCCACCCCAGCCTGCTGCCTCTCACCTTGTGCAACTTCAGTCAATATTAATATAGTCATCTAAGCAGAGGGAATAGGCCGCCATGGCCCGGTTTATCAAACCATCTTCCCTCTGCTTAGCTCCACAAAGTACGTATAATGGATGTAATGAAACTGTAATTATTCCCCCAAAACTTCATTACAGTAGGTGAGGTAGAGGAGCAGTAAGTTAAATAGTATATGATTACTAGCTAGTCTGGCAATAATCCTGTCCAAAGAAGAATGTTTTAACTTTGAATGTAGAAACTGTGTCGGCCTCTCTTACATGAGCTGGGAGTTTATTCCAAAAAACAGGAGCTTGGTGGATAAAGGCTCTACCTCCAACTGTACTTTTAGAGATTCTAGGAACCACAAGCAGTCCTGCACTTTGTGAGTGAAGTGTTCTGTTTGTGTGTGTGTTCATGACAAACAAACAAGCAAACTTTTGAGCGTGTGTTTTTATGTCTGTGTCTTTTGGTTTGTGTGTCTGTGTGCATGATTTTGTGTTTTCCCGCTGTTTAAACAACACTTTTTTGACTTAACACAATCATTGACATGTTTTGTGACAGGAAACTGAATTTCTGCTCTGGTTGTTTTTCGGTGTCAGACCCAAAGCTGCGCTCACATGGAAGGCGGTTTGGCGCGTCTGGTTTCATTGTTAGGTCACAGTATAGACATGATCAGAACTCCAAAAACACGTTTTGAGTGCCGTTTCGGGCAATGTGGCATGGCAAAAATTTGCGGTGAAGTTTCCAGAGTTCAGATATGTAAACTTTGGCGAAAAATTTGTATCACACCAACCAATCAGGGACTCAGCTTTGGCCTGTGATGTATTGATGTGATCAGTGAGTGGAGTTCAAAACCAACATGGAGGAGAAGCTGACCGTTCTCCAGAACGTCATACTTTTTCCCATCAAAACAGTAATTGAAAGATTCTCTAAGTTTACTCTTGCTTTTTCCCTCCTCGGGCTAATGCAAGACAGGAAGTTGTCAAACTGGGTCACAGAGAGACAGAAGAACTGCAGAAAGCGCCGTAATTTAGGCACACAGATGGTGAATCTCACCAGGAGCTTACCAGGAGTTTCTGAATAATCTCATGAACATGGAGACGTGACGACCAATGCTCTGCAAAATGAATAAACCTGATCTCTCAACATCATCCACGTTTTTAACAATGAAGCAATGAGGCCAAAATGTCCCACACGCTGCCATAGCGACAGGTTAATGAACATGCTTTGGACAAGCGTCGAGCAGCAAAATTGCTGCATGTTTCGCTTTAGGTCTGAACGTTATGCATCAAAAAAGTTGATTCTTCAGTCATCACCACAGATTGAGACTTTTCAGTTTAAAGTCTAAAAAGGCAAAGCATCCAGGTATGTTATAGCACCTCTTGGTGTGTGGTGGTGGTATAACAGCTGAGCTCAGCTTATGAGATCAGTGTGAAGAAGCAGTCCTGCTGAGGTTCCTGCAGCGGGATGTGAAGCCCCCTGACCCCCCCAGAATCCAGCTCTTCTTAGGTTAAAAAATTACTTTGACAATGATGAGTATTGAGCAGGGGCGGGGCTTTTTATGGTGGTCATTTGTATAAGTAATGATGAAAAGGGTGTAGTTCACTATAAATGAATGTATCCTGATTACTTTGCTTGTGTATGTGCGGGGTGTCTGTGATAATACTCACTGAATAGTCTGTGTTTGTCGTGCTCGTGTGTTTGAGCAGGTTTCACAGCGGCGCTGGATCCGATTCCTCCCCTTCTGATGACAGACAGCTGCCCCCCCGGGCTTCACTCGTGCGTCGTGTCCTCTGGGTGGCGCTGCCGCTGCAGCTGCTCCTGCTGTTCCTGCTGCTCCTGGCCTTTCTGCTGCCACTGTCTGAGGACCACTACTGCGCCCAGTCCAACACCCTGGCCAACTCCCTGTACCCCATGCTCCGCTACACAAATGGGCCTCCGCCTGTGTAGGTCGCGCGGACGCCCTCCTCCTACTCCTGAGGCCACCAGTAATCGAGTACTTTTGGAATAACGCATAAGACTTTAAAGTTTGATGAAAATCTAATTTTTCTACCTGCATACTGGCATGACGTGGACCCCTCCCCCCAAACTGTTTATTATCCATTGATTTATATTTTACATTAAACATCCACATGTGCTTTTATTTTGAAAAATGTCTATATGGTGAGCAATGGCTGGCAGTTTGATTTGGTTGATTGTCATGAGTGCATAAATATATATGAGATGATGTAACATGTATACTAATGACAAATGTTTATGTGGTGAATAAAGAATGCCAGAGCTGCTGGTTTTGATTCTTTTATTTAGGGTCCTGAAAAAAACGCAGACAGAACACCCCCCCCCCCCCGTACACCCTCATACAGAACCCCAGGTGTGGATTTGTGCAGAAATGTTTGTCGTGGGACATGTTGCCTTCACTTGCAGGTTCGTTGGAACGTTTTCTGCAGAAAACTTGAATGCTGCAGCAGAAGCTGAACTCTCATCTTCAGGCTAAAGGATGGACCTGCTCTTCTTCATTTCGGCCAGAGCTCTGTGCAGCGGAGTCTTCATCAGCGTGACACAGCAGCTCCTCCACTCTGGAGACTGTGGAAGCTGTTTGTCTGCAAAGAAGCAAACGAGTTGGAGAAGCAGACCACCGTCAGCTGTGAAGGTGCAGACACGGCCCCACCTTCACAGTCCAGGTGGACCCGGCTGGGCAGACAGCTGCCGTGGTCGGAGTACTCCAGCGTGCAGAGAAGAGTCCTCTTCTCCGTCGGCTCGGTGAACAATAGGACCAGGATGGAACAAAGCAGGTTGCTCTCCATCACCTCCACCGACTTGTGCTGCTCCTGGAAGAACAGAGCTTCAGGGTGGTGCAAATGTGAGCCGTTTGCTACTGAACCTGCTGCCCCCCACCTGAACCAGCTGCATCTGCCGTCTGCGGCCCACGAAAGCATTAAGGTGCTGACTGAGCATGCTCAGAAACGCCCCGGTGTCCGTCTGCAGGCGGCTCTGCTCCGCCAGGCTTTGCAGGGGGATGAAGGGGGGGACGTTGTGGCGGCAGATCCGGACTCGTGGCTTCAGCTCCATCTCCAGGTTGAAGGTGTCCAGAAAGAGGCCCTCGTACATCGTCTGCAGAGACACGCACACCGCTCTGCCCTGGCGAGTCTGCACGGCGTTGAATCCACCTGTGATAGCAGAGGTCAGCCTCGCGCCACCTTACGGGGGGGCTGGGTTGTAGGTACCTATAAGGTGATGGGCGTGGAGGAGCTCCGTCAGATCCAAGTGTCTGGTCATCATCTGGAGCAGTGGAGAGGCTTCTGCGGGTCGGGGATCTGCAGACGACCTGAGCTCCTGCAGACGCTGACAGAAACATGGATCATGCTGGTGATGGAGCTGCTGCACCTTCAGAGCTGGAGGGTGGAGTTATGGGTAAGAAAACATCAAGTTCAGGGAAATCAAAAAAAGTAGTTGAAGGGCAAGATGTTCGTCAGAACTGATTTCACAGTACAATCTTTGCTTCTGATTGACCGGGTTCTGCAGAATGGTGGGAACATTCAAACCCACGCTGTGCTGGAGAACCGAGTCCCTGTTTCCTGGTTGACCTTTGATCTGCAAACACAGGAACATCTGGTTCCTCCAGCAGGGTTGTCAACCCCTTCATTCTCATGATGGTTCTGACAGTAGATGTTGGTCATAAAATCCCGTTTTCATGTCACAGACGGTTAAACATTATTGATTTGGACAAACTGGAGTAAAGTCCCAAAACAGAATCTTTGTTCATACACGGGTTTTTCCTGCAGCTTCACGGCTGGTCTCGGAACCGGAGTCCCGTGGAACCGGAGCCCACCTTGCGCGCGCGGATCTCCGCCTCCAGCTGGTCTCTGACACCGCGCAGCTCCTCCGCCTCCGCCCGTAGCACCTGCAGGCGGCTCCGCTGCGGGTCCGGGCCTCCGCGGCTCCGGGCCCGAGCCTCCAGCTGACTCAGGTGGGCCAGAAGTCCTGTTCGGAGCAGAAAAGTCCGTGAAAGCCCGAACGGAGCATTTCCCAGCAGCCCGAGCGGTCAGACAGTCGGTCACGCACCGTTCTCCATGGCGTCTTCTGGAAGAGTTCAGCTGCTCGCTTTGATTTGGCGCCTAAAGGGGCGGGCCAAAATGGCGGCGACGTGATCCTGGTTTACGGAGGGTCAGCAGCGGCTCTGTCGAGGCCGAGGGCGGAGTGGATGATCCCGGTGGGCCGGTCCGTCAGTGTCAAGGGAAAAATCACGGAGGAATCTTTGCAGGGCTGTCCGGTCCCGGCAGTTGGGAGCTACCACTTGTTACAAACACCCCTTTGCGCTGCTCACAGTTGGTTGAGTCCACCAGAGCGCGTCTTAGCAACCATAGACATGCTTGAATTGAATTAACAGCATTTTCTTCAGGGTTTGGATTGGGGCGCTTGCTGTGACGTAAACGGCGTCATACCCGGAAGTAAATAGGAAGAGCCGGGGACCGCGCGGAGCACGCGACATTGGTTGAGTCGGTGGGAGGTTACCTGTCCGGTGAGGCCACGCGGCTGAACGGAGACATGAAAGATAAATTTTAGTAAAAGAAACTTTTTTTCTGCCCAAAAACCGCGCTAGTTCGTGAGAAAAGGCGCGTTTGTGAGGCTGCCGGGACCCGCGTGACCGCGGATGAAAGGTGAGCTGGACCGTACCAAAGTTTTTAGGACGGGTGTAACTTGAATGAACAGGTTTGTTTGTCCTGCCGTTGTTTACTGCAGTATTCCCGGCTTCTGCCCCCAAACCAGCTGGAATTGAACCTGCAGCCGCGCTTAGACTCGCGGCGCAGAGCTGCTGATGTTCCTCAAACCGGGGAGCAAACGTTTCCTTCTTTCTCCTCTTGATTCATAACATTTATTAAAACTGAAGAAGATTCTGGGCTGAGGGTTTCAGGTCTTCATTGGCCATTCCTTCACTTGATCTGTCGATGGTTCTGGCGGATGTTCTTCAGAGAACCAAAGAACATTCACCAGAACCATCGGGTTCTAAGCGGACGTTCTTCAGCGAAACCCAAAACACCAGATGTTCTCTGAAGCTCCATCTCTTTGTTGGTTCTGAAGATGATCAGAAGCATCCGGAGAAACAGAGCAGGTTCATGAGAACTGGAGAACCTGCTGGTTCTGCTCACTTTCAGTGTTCTTCCAAAGAGCCTGAAAGATGAAGACCTCTGACTAGATAAAGGTCAGGGTCACGTGTCAAAGGCTGGATAAGGATTGCTTGAAGGTCACAAGGAGCTGCAGATTTCAGACTGAAACCAGGACTTCATTGTCTGTGGTGACCCTCGGAGACGAGGAAGTTCTCTGATCTCCTCACAGCCCTTCAGAAGTGTTGCAGCCGACTCGGACCGTCATCAATTCTGAGATGCAGCAGTGGTTCATCAGCGATCTGTACGGTGGTGAAGGTGGCCAATGGTTGGGGCATTTGGGGGCAACAAAAGGTTGATGAGGTTCATGGAAGAGCCTTGACAGAACTTGCAGTGTTTTTCTTCATTGATGGGTTTTGAGGAAGAACCTTCTCATCTTCATGTTCCCTCCAGGGGCTCATCTGATGGATGTGACCCCCGCTCTGCATGAGGCCGTGACCGTTCTTCAGCCAGAACCCAAACAGCATGGACCACAGGTTCTTCACGGTGACGGATTACGTCATCTTTGGGCTCTTGCTCGCGGCCTCTGCAGGCATCGGGCTGTACCACGCTGTGTCTGGTAGGCGGCAGAGAACCACGCAGGAGTTCCTGATGGCGGATCGGAACATGGGCTGCCTCCCAGTCTCCCTGTCGCTCATCGCCTCCTTCCAGTCCGCCGTGGCCATCATCGGCGTTCCGGCTGAGGTCTATGCCCACGGCACACAGTACTGGTTTATTGGCTGCGCCTACGTCCTCGGGCTCCTCATCCCAGTGCACGTTTTCATCCCACTGCTGTACAGGCTCCGCCTCTCCAGTGCCTACCAGGTGTACTGTCTTTCTGCCTCTTGCTGTTATCGTGGTGACGGTAGGAAAAAAATGGCTCGGAGGTGATTAATGATGGAGGGCGGCGGTTTGTTTCTGTGACCATCCTGAAGATTTTTATGAATAGGAAACTCTTGAGTTCAAAGAAATGGAGGTCCTGAAGAGACAAATAACTATATACACCATTAAATCATTAAATAAATGTCATTATTTAAAATTGGAAATAATTCATTAAATGTGTAAATATTTGATTGAAAATTCAACTTTTAATGATTTAAGAAGCATACATTTATTTCATGATTTAATGAATAATTTTATGGTCCAGTTTGCAGCATTTCATTATGTTTTCTGTCAAACTGTCCCATCAAACTCAGTGGGCGTGGCTAACTCTGATCATCTGTGTTGCATTGCTCTGGCGTGGTTTGAAGCTCATCATGGCGCAGGACTGCTGGTCTCATGAAACTCAGGAATTAATGACAGTTTTTAGGGTTTTGTCTGGAACCTCACATACACACAGTAAACATTGTTTTGGTGAAACGCAGATCTTTTGTGAGGGTCAGTGTGTGTTTTTGGGGAAACTGGGTGTCTCCCTCGGCTCTCTGTCTGCTTGCCCCAGAGAACTGGAAGTAGAGATGATCGAGGTGGCAAAACCCCCTCCCTTTATACAGCTTTATATAGCTCCTCAATACCCAGTTTCCCCCAAAACACACTGCAGCCAGGAGCATTTGGCGAGTCTCGCTTCAGAGCCAGAAAAGCACAGAACCTCCAGGAAGTAGGCTGCGCAGCGGAGTTCCAGAGAAGGAAATGTGTGTGAGGTGCCAGACAAAACCTTCAAAACTTGAATAAATTCCTGAGTTTTATGAGATGTGGAGTCTATCTCTCTCTGCCACTAGGAAAAATCACAGAAGTTCCCGTCACTGCGATTAGATTGATCAGTTCCTGCAAAAAAGAGTTGCTCCGTTTCCTAAAAGGATCAACCAGAAGGTGAAGTTCTTAAGTTGGAAGGAACTGAGACCTTCTCAGATTCAAATGTGAGCAGATGGATGTCCTGCTCTTTGTGGTAAACCTGTTCGTTTAGCTTTAATGTGGTCATCATCAGGATGAAGATCAGAACATCTGAGTGGCTGCTCTGCTGTGCTTTTGTCCCGCAGTACCTGGAGCTCCGTTTCAGCAAAGCCGTGCGCGTCTGTGGCACGCTGACCTTCATCTTCCAAATGGTGAGTCCATTCCATGTTCAGACCAGCGGTGCTTCCTCAAACATCTGAGGGCTGACAGATGGAGGTGGGCTGTGGTTCCTCTGGAGCAGGGTGTCAAACTCCAAATCTTGACAGCTGACATGTTTCCCAACTGACCTGCTACAAAGCCTTGTTTTGGCTAAAACCACCTGATCCAGGTCAGTAGATCCATGCCAGCTTCCTAAAGAAACCTGACCTTGAGGCTTGGGGTCTGACTCCCCTGCTTCAGAGGGAGGACTTGGCGGCTAAAGGCTCCGCCCCCATTCTTGCAGATTGATGGAGATCAAACATGGAGGTCAGATGGAGCGTCTCCTTGGAGATGAGCCTGTAGATGTTTCTCTGTTGGCTCAAATGACCTCCAGCTCCAGGTTGTCCTTGACTGACCTGCAGATCCGCCAGCAGCTGACTCCGCCCCTCCTGTGTGTGTGTGTCTGCAGGTGGTGTACATGGGGGTGTGTGTGTACACGCCCGCCTTCGCGCTGAACGCAGGTACGCTCTCTGAACCCGCTAGTTCCTGCAGAGCAGATCTGAGGTTTCAGTTCGGCGCTGCATGTCTTTCAGTGACGGGGTTCCAGCTGTGGGGGGCGGTGCTGGCCACCGGGCTGGTGTGCACGCTGTACACCACCATGGTGAGTGTCAGGCTGCACCGAAACTGCTCTGCCGGTTGTGACCTGACTGTGTTTGGTGTGGTGGGTAGGGCGGGCTGAAGGCAGTCATCTGGACGGACGTCTTCCAGACTGTGGTGATGTTCGCGGGGCAGCTGGCGGTCATTGTGGTGGGGGTGCAGAAGACCGGTGGACTGGCGGAGGTGTGGAGAAAAGTGTGGGAGGGAAACCGCATCTCTGGTCTGGAGTGAGTGAACGTCTTTACCCCCTGCTCTAAAGTAATCAGATTACAGTTTATTGTGGTTGCTGGTTTCTGTAACCCCGGTATGTGTTGGGGTGTGTGTTGGGTGTGTGTGTGGGGGGGGTGTCTGTGTGTGTGTCAAATGTCCCAACTCTGAGCCCAAAAAGACTCCAGGAAGATCAGACTTTTCTGTGCAGGAAATCCACTCATGGTTCAAAGGTTTAAAACAATATAACTGTGATCTTTAAAGTTAAGTGAAGAGAGAGGAGTGACAGCTCTAGCAGCTGACGTGCACGTGAGCGCAGCCGTGTGTCTAAACTGTTTGAGCAGCGCTTCTGCTCTGAAACTGAAGCGCACTTCTTTCTACTTCTGGGCTTCAGTCTGAACCCGGATCCCACAGAAAGACACACCTTCTGGACCCTCGGGGTGGGGGGTGTCTTCCTCATGCTATCCTTGTACGGGGTCAACCAGGCTCAGGTCCAGAGGTACCTGAGCTCCCGGACGGAGAAAGAGGCCATCAGGTGAGTGGATTCCTTATTTACAATGCATGGAAGACACAGAGGATGTTTAGAGATCAGGTTGCTTTATTTTGAAGAGCTCTGCTAGAACGTGGGTGGTCACGTCTTCATGTTTGAGTTCATCAGATGGTTAGGAGACTCTCCCGGTTCAGAGAGCTTCAGTCTCGCTGCATGTGAATGACGGCCGCTTCCACTGTGTTTCCGTCTCTCTTTGACTGAGTATGAAGCACGCTGTCCGGCATCAACCCGAGAGGGAAAAAATAAAACCGGCCATGAAATGAGGAGACCATTTTTACCAAAATTTAGAATATGAACTCTGGCCGCCCCTTAAATCACGCCGCAGAGCCTCAGATCGGATCTGTATCATTGACTTAACATTGAAACTATCCGCCTCTGCCACGCAAATCGCGTTTGGTGTGAACACAGCTCAATATGCCGAGAGATCATGGCTGTTTTTACGGAGTTTAAACTCAAGAGGCATTACCAGAGGAGACGTGGTCACTTTGACAAACTAACGGATTGATGCAAAAAAATGAAACAACTGGAGCGTTTGAACGGCACAGCAGTGTCAAATGAAAAGCGAGTTCAAGGTACCAACACTGGTTGAAAACCTTTTTCTGAAGGGAATTTATAAAGACTGTGAAGAAAATGCTGGAGAACATGCCCTGAGTAGAAGCAGGAGTTTGCTCATATCTGCTTAACATCCAGGCTGAATACGGAGATGTGGTTTATCACAACGACGTGCGGTGGCCCAGTCGGGGATCTGCACGGCACCACTTCTATTGTCTTAAGGAGGAAATCGGACAATTCTTGGCATCAAAGGGGGAACTGATGCCAGAACTATCTGATCCCGTTTGGCTGGCTGATTTGGGATTTTTAGTGGATATAACACGACATCTGAACGCACTGGACACCAGTCTTCAGGCGGAAACGCTGTGGTGAGAACTCCTCCAAAAACAGCTGTTACAAACGTGACATTTCATATGAACCCAGATTTGCAGTTGAATCATTTTTATTTTCCAGACAGACTTTTTCTTTTTATTTCTAGTCTTCAAATGTGGAATTTAGTCATTTTCATTCAAATGTCTTTAGATGTGTTTGTGTTCTATGTGAGGAAATGAAAATAACACTGTAATAAACATGTTTATTAAACTGTTCATTTCGTCTTAGTAAATTGTTCTAGAGTGCAGGTCGAATGGTTGGCCCTCACGGTTTCACCACACCAGATCTGGGCCTCTGCAGTTTGGACCCCTGTGCTAAACTGTCAGAGATCGAAGCTAAGATGCCGGCTTTCTAAACTTCTGCAGGAACCACAGGTCCTTTGGAAATGGCCAGCAGAGGGTGCTAACTGTAGGGGAAGCTGTGGAGGAAGTTTGAAAATCAGAGAGAGGATGGAGTTTTTGTGATCAGACATGAAAGCTTTTCACCATATCTGCTAAGAGCTAACAGCAAACCTGAGATCCCCATACCATCATACTCCCACCTCCATGTCAGACTGCAGATGAATCCTCGCTGCTCTCCTGGATTATATTTCTCCAGCAGGCCACAGAAGAATCCGTCTGTTGGGCTTTCAATGATCCTTCAGTGAACGTTCTCGTCTGTGGTGTTCCTCAGGTCGTGCTACATGGTGTTTCCAGCCCTGCAGCTGGCGCTGGCTCTCAGCTGCATGATGGGACTTGTCATGTTTGCGCGTTACTGTGGCGAGGACGTCCCTGCTCGTCTGGGCGGCTCCTCCAGAGATGCAGTGAGTTTCACTCTCAGAACCACAGATGCAGTTGCTGCAAGGGTTTATGGGTTTTCGTGCAGAGTTGGTAAGAAAATCTATGCAAAGTGGGAGCCATTCAGTCTGCAGGAACTGCTGCATCTGACGCATTTGCATGTTTTCCTGTAATTCACTGCTGCATGTTGGTATTGTTGCATAAAGGAGACGGCATTCTTTCCTCCACAGATGGTGATTTACTTTGTGATGGACATGCTCCAGGGCCTGCCGGGGCTGCCTGGCCTCTTTGTCGCCTGTCTGTTCAGCGCGGCGCTCAGGTTTGAGGGTCATTAAAGCTCCTCCCCCTCTCCAGCATCTACACAGGCACAGCTATGCTCATGATCTGGTCTGTTTTCTGGAGTTTACTAAACCAGAAGGTGCTGACAGGAGGAACTCTTCCAGACTGCTGCCATCTTTTGAAGAACAGAAGCGCTCCAGATTCTTCAATCATCCCTTAGATAGATCACTGGAATCACTGGAGATCTGTCTGAATTAAACAATGAATGATTGGGCGGATGTGTGGTTGGATGCTGGTGGATGTGGTGTCAAACGGCTCAGGTCAGATGTTCCGTGTTGTTGGTCCCATCTCATCAAATTTTTATTTGACTTTCGAGCTGGGGACTCTGTTGCTCCAAATGACCTCCAGGTTCCTGGAGATCTGATGGTCTGAGTGGGTCCTAAGGGGCGGGGTTTCTAAGGGGTCTCTGTTGTTTCTCCTGCAGCACCATCTCATCTGCCTTCAACTCTTTGGCCACGGTGACAATGGAGGACCTCATCAAACCGCGGTTCCCGGCGATGTCAGAAGAAAGAGCCACTCTGCTGTCCAAGACTTTAGGTGAGCTGTCTGAAGAGTTCATGCAGGTTTTCAGATCCTCCAGTCAAGCTGACGTGTTGGATGTTCTCCTGCAGCGCTGTCCTACGGGCTCCTGTGTCTGGTCATGGCCTACCTGACTCACCTGATGGGGGATTCGGTTCTGCAGGTGAGCTGGAAGCTTCTGTGGTCCAATCAGAATGAGCCCTGCTGTCTCTGTAGGAGTAAGAGCTGCTCTGTGACTTCCAGGTGGCTTTGAAGATCTTCGGGATGGTGGGGGGTCCAGTTCTCGGCCTCTTCTGTCTCGGGATGTTCTTTCCATGGGCCAACTCCATTGTGAGTCGGGTTGGTGGTTCTGAATATTGAAAGGATTTGAGGAAGTTGGGTGTTTTCCTTCACAGAAGCAGAAATGTTCAGGACGAAGGAAGCTTCAGATTCTGAACCTGGACCTGCTGGAGAAGCTTTATGAGGTCATGCTGACGCAGATGCTTTTGCACGCCCTTCAGTACCTGGTTGCAGAAGTTCTGTGGGTTTTACAAAAACCTGTTTGGAGTCAACCCGGTCCTGTCGAGCCTGGTTTGGGTTCTGTTCAGCAGCTTCACTGTTTCCAGGGAGCAGGAGCAGGTCTGGCTGCAGGTCTGGCTGTGGCCTTCTGGGTCGGCATTGGGAGCATCGTGACCCGCAGCGGCGCTGGCAGGGTGCTGCCCGTGAGCTGCAGTGCCGTCTTGCTGCCACACAACACGTCTGCGGTCGGGGAGGCTGTTCTGAGGTGTGCGTGGTCTGGCCAGCTCTGGTCTTGCGAGGTTCTCGTCTCCGTAACCGTGTGTGGTTTTCAGGGCGCAGAGCGGACTGCAGAGGTTCTACTCGCTGTCCTACATGTGGTACAGTGGCTTCAGCTGCTTCAGCGTCATCCTCGTGGGTCTGACTGTCAGCTTTCTCACTGGTATGCAGACTTTTCACTTTTTTTAGTGCCTTGCTCATGGGTCTGCTGTAAAGCTCTGTGTTGTTTTGTGTTGAGGCCCGAAGAAGGAAAAGGACCTGACTCCTGGAACGGTCTTTCCTCTGTTTGAGAAAGTTCTCCGTTTCCTGCCTGATGACCTGAAGTTCTGCTGTGGAGATCATCTGACCCAGTCTGTGAGTAACATGAAGGTTTCTGTGTCAGACGCTGAACCAGCCTTCAGGAATCTGTAAACAGGAAGGAAAAAGTTCCTTTTTCTTTAGTCTTGGAAGTATGACAGTGTGGATCTCATGCTGACCCATGAACTGTCCCCTCCAGCTGTCGGTGCTTCCGGGATCTCACCACAAAGGATCCAACGGTCTTCCCGCCCTGCAGGACGCAGCTTCAGAAGAAACGGAGAGTTGCCTTCTAGATGTCCACTCGCGGTTTGTGGAGTATGAAACTGCTGTGTGAAATCACAGGCATGAAGATCTGGACTGACTGTCTGCAGAAGTCCAGCTGCTGCTTCATGCAGATGTTGTTGGGAGAGCGTCATCGTTTTCACACCATGGAAGTCTCAGGACTCGTCAACCACATCAGGATCTTCCTACCCCTCAGAGATGGTACTGTTCTCCACAGCACCTCCAGAGTCCAGATGAATCCATGAATCCTGGATCTGTTTTTCTTTTCTGGGAACGATGATCTTTCTGGTGTTACTGTAAAAGTTCATAAGGTTTATTCATATTGAAATGATTTAAAAGCTTTGATTTTGTTTAAAATGATTTGAAAGCTTTTATTTTGTAGAGTTGTAGAAATACAGTGTGACAAACAGCATTATAGGTGATTAAAGCATCAGTTCAGAAACCTGTCAACTGTTCCTCTGATGGACTGCAGAGCAGAGATGTGGTTCCACCTTCAAGTAGATGAAGAAGCTGCTCAGAACGGGTCATACCAACTCCTGTTTTGGCAGGGGGAGCAGCTGTCCTGTTTCCTGAGATTTCTTTTCCCTATTAAACACACTGAGTTTCAGATGCAGCAAAAATGAGAAAACCTTGGTTTCATGGTTTCTGGATCAGGGAGCCGCAGAGCGCCCTGCTGAGTTCAGAATGGACAGACTGAAGCAAACACTTCATGGCATAAAGATCCACCTCTGAACATCCGAATGCAGAAATCTCCTCCACATTTAGACCTTCAGCAAACTTTGAGGTTTGGACACCTTTAGCAGGAAGGAGGACTTGAAGTCCAGCAGAAGATGGTGAACCTCAATGAGCTGCATGATCTTCTTTCATTGCTGACCCAGATCCCTGGGTCCTTGGATGCTGAGGTGACGTGAGTCCTGCTCTGGGCTGAAGAGCAGTGGTTTGGAAGCTGCATGGACAACCTGAAGATCTGCAGGATCTTCCAACAGTTACAATTACCGCAACCAACAGTTAAACTTCCAATGCATCACGTCTGGACACCACCTGTTACAGAGACATGAAATTCTCTCCAATCTGTCAGCTTCATGTCTGGGTAAAGATTTACTGCCACTCCACTGATTTAAAACACTGATTATTCCACCACATTTTACAATGGACCGAACCTTTTCAAAGCAGATGGCTTACATCTAAACCAAACAGGCTCTCATCTCCTCAGGATGAACATAGAACTCAATCTGCACTGCTTCTTCCAGCTGACGGTTCCACCAAAACACACACATCCCTCCAAATCAGCGTCTTTTATTCCAGTACACATCACTAGCCGGTATCGGACACATCCTCATTCAAAGTCACACATTCCTTCTGCCAGATATCTCTGGTAAATACATGTAGCACCAGATACAGAAACCAAATGAAATGCAAAATCATCATTGGATTCAGCTGAACATGGCTCTTTCATACAACCCTTTTATAATTCATGATCTGATTGTTGACTTGAACTTGTTATTTTCTATCGGAGAGGTGGTGGAACAGCATCAACAAGATCTAAAAACTGAGGCCCTCCCTTTAACTTATCATTCTTCATTTGAGCATCCTGAAGTGGTTTTATTCCTATCAAAACAAAAGTTCTTAGTTCTTTTTCTTTGCGGGAATGAAGTTCGGGTCCAAACCCTAAAAAAAAAAAAAAAAAGTTTTCAAAAGCAGGAGACGCTGGACCACACCCACAGAGGGGGCTGCTCACCCCCATCCTGGTCCTGATGTTTACCAGAAATATGATTATGCAAATGCCCTATCACAATGAGGCTCTGACCGCTGCACGCGTGGCCCGAGTTTTGAAAGTCAAATTATTGTCTCATTAAGGTCTTCGTCTTCAGCTCCATCATCATTCGGCTGATAAGGTGGCGCTGAAAGGTTACGTCTGCTCTTCAGGAGGACAGGTGAGTTTAACCCTCACTTCTTATCCTTTCCTCACTTTCTGAAGGAAGGTTTGCTGCACGTTTGAATCCAAAATCTGGAACCGTTTCAGTAAAACACAGGTTAAGAAAACCCCAAAACATGTCCTGTTTTATGTTGACTTCATTATTTTTAAGTCATTAGAAGTTCAGACCAAGTTTCTGTGAGAAATCTTTAAGAAAAAGCAGAAAAGCTGAGTCTGTTACCCAGCTGTTAAAGGGTTTACTGTGAAACCATTAGTCCAAACTGGCCTTGTGCGTGGATACGGCTGTCTGCAAGTGAAAACGGTCAAACCTGCACGGGCACACAGGTGACCCTCAGGAAATGTCAGTGTGGCAGACCACTCAGTGAACCCGTAGAGAGAAAATGTTGTGGACAACAAGCATGGTAAAACATGAACATTTTCTGTCTGCGGGTTCACTGAGTGGCCTATGACCTTGATATTTCTATGACCACCTGTGTGACCTGTACAGGTTTGAGCCCGTATCCACTGTAAGGACAGCTGGGACTGAGGCTGAAGGCTTTATGTGATGAAGGTGGCAAAATGAAGCCATTCCTCACTGTAAGGAGGCAGATGCAATCGTTTCTCTGTTTTTGACAGCATTTGTATTTCCAACTATTTAGAAAATTGTGCTTCTATGTTTAAGTGAAAATCAATTCATTGATTTTGTGGAAAAATTTTGAAAACACATTTTTTTGAGGGGCTCTAAAGCAATTGGATGATTTGCGGTTTGCCTTAAATCACATGAACATGTGAGGTGGGGGGTCATTTGAAAACTAAAGCATAAGGCTTCCTTGTGCTGCACCACAATTGACCATTGATGAAGGATTTTTCTGTCTAAGCTGTATGTAAAGTTACTGAAACTCCCCAGCAGCTTGATGGCGAGGACGGGGGCTGGATTTGCATGTTCAAACACAGCAGATGAGCACTTTTTCCACAGAAGTTTCCAAACTTGATGGAGTTCATGGATCACAAACGGACTAAAGAAACGCAGGAAACGTCACTGCAGAGAAAAGCAAAGATGACAGACAGACGTTTATTCATGAGTCCCTCTGATGTCCAAAGGAAACATTCAAACGTTTGAAAACCAAAATCCTTCAAAGTTTTTTTTACTCTTTTTACATAACTGTCTGTTCAGAATCATACCTTTATATCTGACCTGAAACACATTTTAGAAACAAAGTGCAGATTCCAGACGTGATGAAGGCAAAAACTCATGAAGTTCTTCTGTGCGTCTTATGTCAGGAAATGTTTTACCTTCAGGGAGATTTCCGTCTGCAGGTTCAACAAACCAAAGGAAAAAGATCAAGTTTTCTTCCATAAAAGAACTAAATCTCTATTTGAACAAAAGTTGCAACAAAACCTTCTCATTATATTATTCTAAGTAAAAACCTTTATTTTCACGTTTTTAAAACTTTATCCAGTGAAGAGATTCCTCGTGGAAGGGATGACTCGTCTGTTTTGGACTGCACCTCATTTCCATAGAAGTCCAATGAATAACATTTTTGTGGTTCTGGTGGAAAAAATTTGAATACCAGAAGATTTTATCTTCCTCTGATGTCAGGGACAAAATCTGACCTCATAAAAGCTGAAGAATGTTAAAGTCATCTGGAAAGAGGCTGAAATCTGTTCTGAAGTGATGAAAAGCGTTCTGCTCAGCAGCGACATCACTGAGAGGCAAAACACAGAAGATGACCCAAAAAGCAGACATAAACATGTTTCCAAAAAGATCACACTCTCCTTACTAATGACCAGAGTGTGGCGTAAGGGCAATGTTCCGTTTTCATGACATCCCTTGAGGTGGCTGTAAGCCTTAAGTGAACTGCAGACTGACTTGCGCTCCCATTAGGATGCAGCTGCAGCTCTATGACCCTCCACGGACCCGGACAACCCAAAAACCTGCAGCACCCGGAAAGGAGCATGGGGCCAAGGCTTTATGGGTAAGACAACTGTCAAAAGGAAACATACAAAAGGGGTTTACACAAATATACTCACTGTGTTTTAGAAGGTTCATAACCTCCTGTTGTAACAGTAAAATCTGTCCAACACAAGAAGCCTTCAGCTCTGATCTGTCTGGACCTCTGCTGGACATGACAACTAAACAACAAACGCTTGTTTCATTTTGACAGTTCTCTTACCCTATAAAAACCTGAAGAAGCTGCCCATGCCAAACATTTGTCAGAAAACCAGCTTTTAGAGTAACACAAGTGAATTGGATTTGAAATAATGCAAAGAGTGATTTAAAAAATCTGTCCAAACCATGATAAAACGTGTCTTTGCAGGAAGATGCTGTTCTTCGGCCTTCTCTTTCTTCTGTCTTTGAACATCTGCCAGGTTGGTTGTGATTTCATAAAAATACCAAAAATGAAAGTTCCTGATTTGAATCAGACCTTTGCTTTTTACAGGTTGCAGGAACAGGTAATGAGATTTTTGCTTTCATGGCAGATTTCACACATTTCTTTAAGCCAAGCGTTTTTCACAAAGAAACTCTGTTTCTTCTTTTTCAGAAAATTCAACTCAAGTTTACTACACAAAAATGATAATAGACAAAAATGCACTCGAAATCATCTTAAAGGAACTCAGGAAGTTTGAGTATAATGATGGAAACAAGATCATCACTGACGTCAAAATGACCACAAGTAGACTTTTCCCGTCTCTAGAAACTGTCTTTTCTGAACTCTGACTGCAGTGTTCCATCAATGGTCCTGTTTTCTTTTTAAAGGCTGCACAAAAGGAAAAAAAGACAAAATCTGTGTCTGCAGTGAGGGCAACATTTGGAGCAATGAAGTCATTCAGTCCAACAAGGACACTTGTAACGGCTCTGTGTGCACGCTCCCAAACAACTCTTCTGACGCCTGCATTTCAAACACAACAGGTACCATCTCATCCTCGTGCAGAACCGAGCCTGACACCAGAAAGCCTGCAAATGTGGAGAAGGAAATGTTGCATTCACTGACCTGCATCGCTGTCTGTAGAAAGTTCACAATAAAAACTTCAATTCTACAGAAGAAACAGATTTCTTCTTTGCATCTCTGCAGCCCTGCAGCTCTGCAGCTTTGTTGTTTTTACGACAAGAAGCAGCAGAACACTGCTGTTAGCATCAAAACACAAATCCATTTCAATTTCCAAACAAAATCTGGTTTTGAAAAAAAGAAAAGCAAAAACATTTCCAGTTACACACAGTAAAAACGCAGTTGGAAGAACATCAAAAGATTCTGGTTTTAAGAGCAAACGTTTTATTTTCTGTCCAGCAAGAAAAAGAATCTCATCAGGGAAAAGTTTTTCAATCACAAGATGATTTTCAATTGAGAAAACATGTCTCTGGTGATTAGAATTTATTTCTAAAACAAGTTCTTGGTAACAGCATTTTTACTCCATTGGCTGAAAACTTTTGCTTATTTGAAGTAATCTGTCTGTGGTCAAAATTTCGGACTTATTTCTACAGAGCCTGTTTTTGCAGCACAGGTTTAGTTCTTTTCAGGAAGAAAACACCAAACTTTGTGAAGTAAATCCTTTTTTTGTGTTCCTGACTAAAGCTTTCTTTGATCTTGGCAGTTAAAATCTCAGGATCCGTCACTTTACTGACGGAGAAAACTTATCAGGACTGTCTGATGCAGAACACTTCTAAGAACTATGTCAACTGCAAAGAAAAAGTGGAGAATGCTGTGAGAAAACACACCAAAGAAGCATCTGTTTTTCCCTTTTTCTGTCCTGATCCGTTTATTTGCATTTTCAGTTAAAAGCGATCTACAGCACTTTAAGGGGACTTGACACTTTCACTATAATAGGATTCAGGTATGTCATTCAGAAGAGCAGAAGTACTGTTTTTGGTCCATATCTCAGAAAAACCCGTTTGTGTTTTCTGCAGGGTTGGAAGTGTAGTTGTCGACTTTGAATTGACCGTTGTCAATGGTATCACTTCAGATGAGCTGTTGGCAAAATCACGTTATGTGAACATTTCACAGTCCATCATTCTGGAGACAAAAGGTGACTGTTTTTAACCGCAGACGACCTCTCCACAGGAAGAGCTTCCTGGTCATTTCCTCTCAAAGTAACCCTGCATGTTTCTCTGTGGTCTGTGAAGGTATGGTCACTGTTACCGTGCCAAACCGCAAGGTGCCTTACAAAAATAGTGACACGGTCAGCTGCCAAACATTGGAGGAGTTGAAGCGCGACCCGATGTGGACGCTGAGAAGAGATGGTTTAGAATTTGAAATCACTGATGGCACGGCCTCACAAGTAAAAAAAAAAAATGAAAAAGAATTTTATGTTGACCTGAGAAAAGTCGACGAAAATTGGACAGGTTAGACTTGATAATCAATGAAACGATCAGTTTGAGATTTCTGTAGTTTCAATGCAAACTTCAGTTTAGGCCAAAAATACATCCCTCCATGTTCCTGTTCAGCATCATGGTGTGTGTTTTCAGGTGAATACCACTGCAGCTTCAAAAAAGACGACGTCCACAATATCTCCTTAACGCACAAGGGCAACGCCACCATAGACATCTGCCTGAAGCCAAACATCATCGAATCTGTGGAACCCGCTTTCCCGCTCTGCTCAGGAAAGGATCAACTTCTGTTAGTGAAGGTCAAATGCCAAATAAAGAAAAGCACTGAAACCTATGACGTGACATGGCTGGATTACACCTCAAACACACCGTCTGCTGGTAGACACGCTCTCCTGTGTCCTCGTCCTCTGATTTACAGAAACGCTTATGAATCTCTTCATTGTCCTTTCTGTCTCCTGCAGATTCTGACATGCTGACGTATACAGCTTCCATGCTAATAGACTGTGCCAACACATCTACCGCTAAGGAGTCGTGCACCTTTATAAACAGATGTAATCAAACCGAGGAAAAAGCAATCAACATTCCTGTCATTAACTGTAAGTATGTGGGTCACTACAAACCCATGCACTTCCCGGGGTCACGATTCCAGTCAGCAGTCAGGAAGATACTTATTCCTTTTTTAACTTTAGTTTCAAAAAACCAAAGTGTTGTTTGTTATTTTTATTTTTTTACTAGAGATTGAAAACTGACAAAAGGTGAATTATGACACTTCAGATTCACATTATTAACAGCTAACAGCCATGTGTCGTATGAAGTGTTCAAGAAATGGAATTAGAGGAAAATCGATTTCTATCACTCTGTGTTACATTTGTGAATATTAAAATAAACCCAACAGAAAAAACTGACTTTAAAGCCAAAAGCAAATACCAGAAAATCCCAAACCCCAACGGACTGTGGGCAGCGTTCAATATGAGGACTCCAACTAGTGGGTACAAAGTTCAAAGAAACAAGGCCGGACAAAAAGTCTGAAAAGCAAATAAGTAGAAAATACTGCCAGGAACATACAAAAGACACTACACAACTGTAATACAGATACAGAGGATGAGAGGGGGTCCTAATGCTCGTCCTTACCGGTGGATACGGCCGTCTGCAGGTGAGAACGGTCAAACGTAGGAAATAGGAAGGTCCTAGACCGCTCAGTGAACACGTCCAGAGAAGATGTTCATGTTTTTCTACGTTCATGCTGCTGCGACAGGTCGTAGTGAACACTCATGCAACCCGCGAGGGGGAGGAGGGGAGATGCAGGCGTGTCGTATGAACTTTTCTTTTTTCTTAACCCCACAAATCCTGCAGACTGTACAAGGAGCCCGTTAGTGCTATTCATGTGAAACGTGCACGCTCCTCGCTGCAGCCTGACTGATAGAAATGAGACAATCAGAGTGTAGTTTGTGTGGAGGCCTCACAGGAGTCCTACGGGCACTGATGTATCACGTGCACACCCTGTGCGTGCAGTGAGAAGCCAGTACTCCCCTTACTAATGACTAGAGTGTGGCGACGTGCAAGAGCATCACCCAGACATCATAAGAGTGTGTAACTTCCATTATCTTTTGGTGTACGTCACGATACACTTCCGCATGACAATGGTGCGTTCCATTTTCATGACGTCCCTTCAGGTGGCCATTGGAGTCTCCAGTGAACTGCAGACTCACCAGTGTTCCCATTAAGATGCAGCCGCTCCTCTATGACCTTCCACAGACCGGACAACCCAAAACCTGCAGCACCCGTACGGGTCAGCCCCTCAGTACGGATGCATGTGACTAAAGCTTTACATGGCCACAACCAGATACAATAGAAAACAGACTCTAAACCGTATCCGTTTTCCACTCTTAAAAGTCCATACGGTACTACTTGATGAATATGTAACAGTAACAGTAAATGGTGAATTCTTCTAAAGCGCTTTACTGCCTTCTACGAAGGCCTAAAACGCTTTACAGTCACAGTTCCAGTCACCCATAAACACTGATGGCGGCTCAGCTGCCGAACACTGGTGCCAACCTCTAACCACCAGGAGCAATGTGGGGTTCAGTGTCTTGCTCAAGGACACTTCATACAAGGCAGGAATTGAATCTGCAATCTTCCGACCAGAAATCTACCGTTTTACCTGCACTGCGGCCGCCCGTAAGCGTATGAACATCTGGAGGAACCAGCTGAAGAAGAAACGTTCCCGTTAAAAACGGCACAACAGAGAAGCAGGACTGTTGGACTGATGCTTTCAACACAGACGCTTAGGGACACGTTTCCATGGAGACGGAGGAAGATGATGATCATGAGGTTACATGATCATGGTGTGGCATTTCTCGTGAAAATGTAGCTGCAGGGTTGATTTTGTGGAAGCTGATCAATCAGGGAAAGGTGTGTTTGTGAATGGACAGTTCCAACACACTCACCTGCTCTGCGTTTTCCTCTTCTGTGACGTCTGGAGGCCTGTGCAGGCGGTGAGTTTCAGATGATCTTTAACTTTGTGTGAGAGGAAAATCCTTCTACTGCAGGACACAAAGGAAGCCTCTTGGACAGAACTATGAATCTGTTCGTGCCATCTTTGAACTTCAATGTACCGCATGTCCACATTACAGCAGAAATATAGAAAATGAAACTTATCATACAATCAGATGACTGTAGATTGACCAATCTTTTCTTTTACAAATATTTTAACCAGTTGGTGAGAAGTACTGTGTACAGGACAATGAATGGCATAACACCAAAGCCGGTTTCAAAGCTACACTGAACTGCAAAAACATGTCTGGAAAAAGGACAAGAGAATGCAAGTAAGACTTCAGACACACATCTTCCAACACCAGTACACTTTATCAGTCAAGTTGTTTTTATCCTTTGTTTTCTCTTTTGCTTTTGACTGTCTGCAGACCTGAAGGGAAATGGGAGAAGGAGGTCTCTGAATGTGTGCTCTTATCTCTGCATAATGTGCTGGAAAAAGCAAAGGTGAGGAACGTTTACTCTAAAACTGCTTGTCCTGGTTTCATCTGAACAGAGAAGCAGATTAGAAAGTGACTTGGATGTCCTGTCACTGCAGATCGCTGACATTGGACTCGGCTATCTGGATGACAATGCAGCAAAAGTATTGCGTAATTTCAGTTACCTCACCAAGGAGGAGGACCTGAACAGTACAGCCAACCTAAAGGCGGCTGTATCAGTTTTTGAAGTTTTGAACAACAAGATAAGCCACATAAATAACTCGATTACAGTCACGGTGAGTCCAACAGAGAGCAGCAAATGGAGTGACAACACAGTGAAATTGATGAGGGGAGACACTGGCTCAGTCTGGCGGAGAAGGAGGGGTTTCTGCTTCCTGTTTGTTTTAACAAACATTGTTGGGTCAGCATTATTCACTTTTGATGTTTTAAATGTTTCCGTTTTCTTTTTCAGAACTTCCTGTACTCTTCCAACAACCTGCTGAATGAAAACCTTAGAAATTCATGGATCAGTAATAGTTCTAAATATTTAATGGAAGCAAATGATTCTGTGTTGGCTGAAAGTTATTTGTTGTCAGTTGAGGATTTGATATTTAAATCACAAATATCGGATTTCATTCAGGAAAACCTGGTCGTAAAGAATTGCTCTAATAAGACATGTGAAGGCTTCTTCAAAAACAACGTCAGCCTTTATGGTGATGTCGGTGGTGAGATTAAAACAGCTGCATTCAAGAACCTGCAGGAGTATCTGCCTCTGAACAACAGCAATCTGATCATCAACAGTCTAGTTGTGTCCACGACTGCTAATGTAACCGGGGAAATGAGCATCGTCATAGATTTCCATTTGCAAAACCAAAGGCAGCAGGACATTCAGCTGATTTGTGTGTACTGGGACAACAACACACATGCATGGTCAGAGGATGGATGCCGATGGGAGGGTCCTTCAGCAGAGGGACGATGCATCTGCACCCACCTGTCCTCATTCGCCATCCTCATGTCCAAAACCCCCCTGAGGGTCCCAGACTTGAGCCTTTTAACCACAGTCGGCCTGTCGATTTCCATCGTGTCCCTCGTTATTGGTCTTGCTATAGAGATGATCGTCTGGCAACAGGTGGTCAAGACAAACACTCTGTATTTACGCCACACGGCCCACGTCAACATCTCTGTGTGTTTGCTGGTGGCAGACGTCTGCTTTCTGGCCTCCTCTAAGCCTGATGGGAAGGAAGGCCATGGACAGTCCATAGTCTGGTGCAGGATCTTTGCAGTACTGAAGCACTTCTGCTATCTGGCCATGTTCTTCTGGATGTTTGCTCTAAGCACCACCCTCCTTCATCAAGCCGTTTTCTTGTTCCATAAGGTCAGCAAGAAAACCTACCTGCGCTTCTCCATCTTTTTGGGCTATATTTGCCCTCTGCTCATTGTCTTCATCACCTTTCTTGCCAACAACGCCGGGGCTGAGGGCTCTTACTTCTCAGAAGACACCTGCTGGCTGGTTTACAGAGGGCTTTTGAAGGGCTCCATGTTTACGTTCATCATTCCCATGGGCATAATCATTTTCTTTAACATGTTTTCCATGCTGGTGGTCATCATGAAGCTTCTGGAGCATCACAAAAATGATGACACTCAAAACGATAAGGAAAAAGCCGCAGCCAAACCCGTCATACGATCAGTTGTTCTTCTGACTCCCATCTTCGGCCTGACGTGGGCTTTTGGGCTACTGATCATGATCCTCGACCTCAACTCTGGACCTGTTGCTTACGCTGTCAATTACATCTTCATCATTCTTAATGCATTCCAGGTAAAGATAGTCCATCCTTCATAAGCAAACACCTGAAATGTTCCTTTGCACTGAACTGTGTCTCGTCTTCAGGGTTTTTACATCCTGCTGACCACATGCCTGGGAGACAAAATGGTAAGAAAATGAAGTCGAGATTAAAACCCTGCATGAAAGTTTATGGCACTTTATGAGATTCCGTTCTGGTTATGATGTTTAGGCAGTAAAATCCTGCCCTGAGTGGAAGTTTCTAAACAGACAACTGTCTTTCTTCTGACAGACTCGTGAAGCGCTTCTGTCTCGTTTCAAGAAAAAGGTGAGTTATTTATTTCAAGTGAAACAGTTGTGTTTGATGAACTTCTCTAACTTTTTACTCTGATCTCCAGAACGTGACATCCATGAGTACAAGTACCGTCAAGACCGAGACTTCGTGGAAGAAGTGAAGTCACTGAAGTACCTTGCATCTGCTCAGATGTGGGATTTTTGTCAATGTAACTTCTAGTTCAAACCTGACTTCTTTTGGTTGATCTTAACTAAACCACGTCTTTCTAAAAAGCTAAACACGTGGAACCTGATTCACCATGAAACATGCTGTAATCATCTTACAGAGTCAAGCTGAGACGAACATGTTCAGAACCAACAATTGGCGTCTTCATGGTCTGGAACTATTGACTTGATGAAGGTTTCACTGTAAGAACCAGGGCTCCAAATGAACACTCGCCAAATGCGGGTAAAACTTTTGTTTGGCGAGTAAAAACTATTCCACCAGACACTTTGGCAGGTGAGACATTGATCATCTCTGACACGGGGCTCAAACTCACAACCATGACTGTAGGCGTCTGCCGTCCTTTCCCACTTGGCCACCACAAACATCCATCCATGTTTGTTCAAACATTTCATTCTGACTTTATAGCTCAGATTGAATCCTCACATTCATGCAGCAGGAGGTGCATTCAGGGGCTGCATGGAATTTCCGCACTTATGCGCTTTCATTCAGAGTTCACTATTGCTGCATTCAGGTGTGCTGGGAATTTCTAGAATCTGCTCACACTGACCTCAGCCAACACAAATACACACTTATTGTTGCTCAACGTCATTGTTACTTTTTTGAAAATACCAAGACTCACAACTACAACACACTGATCTGTAAGAACACACACAGTAAGGCAAAACGTTGCACAGATTTCAATGTTCAATTTGATGTTATTTCTATAGCCCAATATCACAGCCGTCTTATTGGACTGATATCAGTTTATTGCAAGAAACAAAAGTCAAACATGTAAAAGTAAACAATAGCTGGTTGTTAAACAGACTAATCTGAACAAACATCTCTGTCCTTACACCCTCCTTCTCTGTGAGGACATGTATTCATGTAGTTTCTGAAATTAACAAAAACTTCAGTAAATCCATTTAACCATTAAAATCATTAAAACAATATCTTAAAAAAATCAGACTGTGAGCAACAAAGTTGACCACACCCACAGCGCGCGCGCCCTGCAGAGCTACGGACTTCACATCAGGATTGACTCCCAAACTAAAATAACAACAGTTCATTCTGATCAATGTTTAATACTTCCCCAACGTTTTTCTGTGTAATGTTTGTAGGTCAAGTCCATGCTTTAAAGAAAGGTGTGTGTTCATAAAAAAGTTCAGAAGTGTCTTTGATTAAAAGAATATTTCTGTAATGTTATAAAAGCTGACATAAGACTGCACTTTCTATTATTATTAGTGTTTTGTTTTTGCAAGAGAATAATCATTATCGGAAACTTTAGAAATAAAGGGAATAACTGCTTTACTTTGAAACACTAATTATTTTTCCTGAGAGATGTTTGGCTGGTAGACTTTGGATGTTACCGGCCACTCTGGCTAATAACCAAAGAAGTTCATTTGGAGCCCTGGTCAAAACAACAACTAAATATTTCCAAGCAGGTCTTTTGGTACAATAAATGACACCGTCTGAGTCATTCATTCATTCATTTTCCAATCCGCTTTATCCCTTTCGGGGTCACGGGGTTGCCGGAGCCTAACCCGGCTACTCATGGGCGAAGGCAGGGTACACCCCTGGACTGGTCGCCAGTCTGTCGCAGGGGACCGTCTGAGTCATGTAATTTTAAACTATCACACATAGAATGAGACTATTTTCCTTTGTTAGCAAAAGTCTTTGTCCATCATCACGAGACCTCACAGGGGAACAACCCCACTGGTAGTTTTTCAAACTTCTGGAAGCGGTTCAGGGTCTGGAAACTCCTGCTGGGAATCAAACTCTGTTCTTTTTGCTCATTAACCCTTTGGGTGGGTTGGGTTTTTATTGTGTCTTTGCTTTTGTTTTGTTTTTAAATGTAAAGTGCTTTGAGATACGCCAAGTATGAGAAGCGCTTTTTATAAATAAAGTTTGATTTGATTTAACATGCATTTGCATTCACACTGGCTGCGTTTTTCTTATTTTCATCGAGAAAATTAGGAAAAGTTCCTCCACTTTTATTTGTATTTTTCCTCTCTCGAGTTAATGCTCAAACTGGACCACAGACAGATGGACGTACCGTTTGAAACGAGGCGAGGCGCCGCGCCGCTGCAGCAGTGCAGTGCACTGTACCAGGAGAGACTCTGAAGCACAGGGGTCAAACTCCAGGCCGCCAGGGCCGGTGTCCTCCATGTTTTCCAACCAACCTGCCATTGAAGCTCCTTATTGGCTAAACACACCTGATCATTAGCAGTAAATTCAGCAAGATTCCTGGAAAACCAGCAGGAGGCTGGCCCTTGAGGACTTGACTTTGATACCCCTGGAGGATCTGGTGAACTCAGACACAGCGACATGTCTGCCGGCGCCTCTGGAGAGCTCTCCAATAATAAAAACACAAGCTCCTCGCTCAACTTCATCCATGTTTTCCGTACTGTGGTCAACAAATGAAGTCTGTTAGGAGTTGCTCTGTGGCGTCAAGGCGTTGAGCATTAAATTTGTCCTGCGTCAAAAGAGAGGCGGCAGATGTGAATTCAGCATAACACACAGTCTTTGAACTACCCCAAGTCTTCAACCGTTTACACAATGAACATGTTAACAACCAATTCTGATGCGGCTTTGTGGCAATATTGGTGCAAAGTGGCTTTTCTCCACAGCACAATCACATACATTGATCGCATTAACACTGTAGCGTTGCATATCAGTGCTAGGCTGCTTTTCCAGAATTTGTTGGAATAACCTTAGTTGCGTAAACACTGTAGCTAGAGCTCTGGGTTAAAGAAAGTGTGCCAAGTTCGTTGGTCAGGAACTGCTTTTAAATCAGACGTCGTCCTTTACAAAGATGAGAAACTTTCAGCAATGAAAGTCAAACGAGAACTTCGGATCACGAGGTGTTTAGTTGTTCTCCTGCACTTTGGGTCCAACACGTCCAGATCCTGACAGTGAGCAGTTTAGACAAAGTTCATAGTTTCACTCAACACACAAGACCAGCTAAACCTAAAGCCTCAGTGCTGACAGTATCACCTGTCCTTACAGGTGCATACCTGTCTGCAGGTGAAAAAGGTCAAACCTGTACAGGGAACACAGGTGACATATCGAGGTGATAGACCGCTCAGTGCACCTGTAGAGAAAGTGTTCATGCACGTTTTCTACATGCATGCTGCAGGCGACAGGTGGTAGTGAACACTTAAGCAACATGCAAGGATGTGGAAGTGGGTGAGACGCAGGCGTGTGGTACAGATTTTCATGTTTTCAACCCCCCCAGTCCTGCAGAATGGTCAGGGATCCTGTTAGTGCTGTTCACGTGATATGTGCACGCTGCAGCCTGACTGTTAGGAATCAGACAATCAGAGTCCAGTTTCTGTGGACATCCTGCAGTATCACGTGCACACTCAGGTTCCAACAGGGTCACACCACATACAAAGAACACAGAATGGACTTTGTTGAGCTTTCAAAAAATCTTCCAGTCTGGTTTTCAGAAGCACAACCAGGAGGTTGTTGTAAAGCCTTGTTTTTACTTGTGACTTTTATTCATTCCAAACAAGAAAGAACAAAACACTTAAGTTAAATAATGACGTCCAACAGTTTTACCAAATAATCTAAATATATGTAGTAAAACAGGCTGTTTTTCTGCGCTCCGCCCACTCCTCATCTGTGTCATCCAGTGAAATTCCCAGCTGAGCTGCTTTCTCTCTGTAGGCCTGACTCTCCATCTCTGCTCTGCAACACAAACACATCACGAATGCGACGCATGAGGAGCCTGACGGCCTTCGTGGTGAAAGAGCAGCCACAGCAGCAGAGGTTTTTACGTCTCACATTCTGAGGAAGTCCACACAGTCTTGGTGTCCGTAGACCTGAGCTATCCTCAGCGGTTTGTCCCCGCAGCCGTCCTCCTGGTCTATGGGTGCGTGGAGAGAGTGCAGCAGGCGCAGCACAGACAGTCGACCAAACTCTGCGGCGCAGTGGGCGGGGGTCCATCCGTCCTGCGTCCTCAGACTCGGCCTGGCTCCGTGCTGGATGAGGAGCCTCACTGTCTCTGTGTGACCTGTGGAAGTGGTGTGAAGACTCACTATTAAAGAACTTTAGAGTTGGTTTTCTTTCTTTCACTCCAGAATTACTCTGTTGTTTGCCAACGAGCCAAAACCAAAATGCAAATAAAAATGTTTGTCATGAACTGCTGCTGACGGTTTGCTTGTTTCCAACATTCTGTTCATTTCTGCAGGTCAGTTGGGTTCAGCGTCCTTCATGAACCCTTCTGTCCTCCTGGTTTGACCGTTTCTGATCACCTGAACATCACTTTGCATGAACAACTTTGATGCTGAGAAGAAGCTGCAGACCTCTGGACCTGCACAGCATAAGCAGCTCTCTGCTGTGGGCTCCGAGGATGAATCCTTTTATGGTGATCCACATTTGGAAACTGAGTGCTGTGGGGCAGTGGTCGGCGCTCTCAGCTCACAGAAAGAAGGCCCAGCTGGGTCCATTCTGTGTGGAGTGTGCATGTTCTCCCTGTGCACGCGTGGGTTTTGTCCAGGAACTCCAGCTTCCTCCACTGCCCAAAAACATGCTTCATAGGTTGATTGGTGCCTCTAAATGGTCCCTTTGTGTGTGTGTGGCCCTGTGACAATCTTCCCAGGGCCAGGACAAGGACCAGGACCAGAACCAGGACCAGGACAAGGGCCAGG